>SKCR01029482.1:0-133002 GCA_019454045.1 Zanthoxylum bungeanum | reverse complement strand
GATAATAAGGCAAATTTTGGTGTTGATACATTTAATTTGTTCTATGTCGTTGTTTTACACCTTAACTTCAGAAAGTTGCTGAGTATAGAATTGTTGTTTTATGTGCTTGTTACGGAATTATAATGGTGCTCACATGAGTTTTTATTCTCATCTTTTAGATATCCCTCCTCGCCATTAGTGAACTATGTCACAAAATGCAGGTGTTTTGTTCTTAGATATTAATTGAGGGGTTGATGAGGATACATTTGAGCTTTTCAACTCAGCGTATCATTCTGATTTTGTGGATTTCAGTCTGGGGCTCTGGATGTTTTTCATTCTGCTTGAAGACTAGATTTCTCAGATTCTGTTCCACTTTAGTTTCTTAACTTAATTAGTTAACTGCAGGAACTTATGTAGCAGACTTAATGTCTTTTGGTGTTTGATTTTCTCTTGGCTCCACTTCTCAGTGCTTTTAGAACGCATAACGTTGCATTTGCAATGATGTTATATCTTGCAGCATAGCTTTTGGGCAGGGGCAAACTATTTTCTTGAGTGATCAAATTTGAATTTTATTCTAAGCTTATGCATAGAATATTCTCTAAATTTCCGACGTCTTTTAATTTTAATGGATCTCTGGTCAAGTTTGAATTTTATAATAACTTTGTGCATGGTTCTATTTGCCGAAAGACAATGATCTCAACTCTTAAGGTTATGGGCCAAGTCAAACTGGTGTATAGGTTTTTGCTTGGTTGACTTCATTTCTTTAAGTACGAAGAAGCGCCTTGATTTTAAAATCTTCAGAGTGAGATTTTGTTATATTTTAGCACTGGCCTCAAATCACTTGTTGATTGTAGTTGGACATGTCTAATAGGGGAATTTCCATTTTTTTCCCTCTCAGATTGGCACAAAGCAGTGGCGATATTATGATTTCGGTCCAAAAGTAGTTCCTCCACTTATTTGTCTTCCTGGAACTGCAGGGACAGCAGAAGTATACTACAAACAGATCATGGCATTATCCATGAAGGTACTTAATTAGTGTGTCTTATTGAATTTATTTTGGACATTTAAAATTTTCCATATCCTCATTCCTCTTCTCGTATGGTTCTTTTAATTTTAAATGGGGAATGCATATTCTTTTTCTAAGGTCCAAGTTGCCTTATTTCCTGACGAATTTTGTGACTAAAGTATGAATACAGCTTCAAATTGTTCTCTTTTAGCATAAAAAGCTTGTTGGTAGATACACAATGTAATTGATAGGTGCTATTCGGGGAAAAATTTTGTTGCTCTTGTTTTGTCCATTTCTATTTTGGTAGCAGTAAACAGTCTGGAATGATATCATTTCTTTTATCCTCTTAGGTTAATAGGTTTTATAAATTATTTTTGTTTTGCAAATTTTCAGGGTTACCGAGTGATTTCTGTTGATATTCCACGTGTATGGAATCATCATGAATGGATTCAAGCATTTGAAAAATTCCTTGACGCCATTGATGTTCATCATGTGAGAGCTTCCTTCATAGCCATATGCTTCTACTGCATCTTTCCCTTTTTATTTCCTTTTTCCTGTACTATAAATATAATCTCAGTTGGAATTTGAATATGAGTTGGCAGTATGTACTGAATGCCTGCTTATCTTGATCACAAGTTTGTACATTTTACATTGGTACTTTGCCCCTTCTACTCGTATACTTATTTACTTCCTTCCTGGCTTGCAAGTGATCCACATCTCGTTGTAAATCTCTACTGAAATAACTGGCATAGAGGGGACCGAAACATATGTACAGCTACCGCCCCAAACTAAAAACTGAATTGAGATGCAACTCTAATTTCTGTTTTCAACTGCGAAAAAATAAAAATGTTTTGATTGGTGCTTGGTGGTGTAGGAATTACTGCCTAAATTCTGTATTACATGATAATCTCAGTTTTGTTTTCTAATGGTACAAGTATTTGGATGAATAGCACAATCTGCTTAGTCTTTACTCATCGGTTTTCAATGCAACAGTACTAGTAGCCTGGGTTAATGAATCATACAAGTTGTTAATTTTCGGGAGGAAATTATTGTATTAGGTCTATGAGTGAATTCTATATTGATTGAGCAATAACTTACTGCCAGCATATGGTTTCTCATTTTGAAAGTGCAGTAATTATTAATTAGTATTTCAGATGCTCAATTAGTTACTTTGATATTTAACAACTTGAGTATATGTTTGGTAAATCCATCTCCTACAGATACACCTTTATGGCACATCACTTGGAGGCTTCCTAGCACAACTTTTTGCTCAGCATCGCCCAAGACGAGTTAGATCATTAGTACTATCAAATACATTTTTGGATACGAGCAGTTTTGCAGCTACAATGCAATGGGCTCCCATGTATGTTGTCATGTTTCTTCATATGGGGCTGGGGTGATCAAATTGCTATAATTATGGCTGTCTAGGTCAAAAATATATTTGTATAAAATTTGTCTATCCTCAACTGGACAAAAAAGAAAAAACTTACTGTGATCCTTTGTGTTAGAAAATCATATGCATTTTTTAATTATTTTTTGATAAAGATTTCTGTTTTAATCATATTGTCAAATCAGTTTTGTAAACCATTCAAAACTCTTGAACAAGTTGTATTTAGTAAATGGTTGAAAGAATATACTTAAGTTTGGTATGGATCCTCTGAGAAATTAGCATTTTATCCTTGGTGAAATAGACGATGGTTAATATTCTTCAATACAGTAGCATATCATTTGTAACTCGTAGTCATTCTTTTTCCTGATTTGCTAGACTTACCTAATGGTGGTATTGCCTTGTGCAGTGTTAGTTGGACACCTTCTTTTTTGCTTAAACGGTACGTCTTAACAGGAATTCGTGATGGCCCTCATGAACCATTTATTGCAGATTCTGTGGACTTCGTTGTTTCTCAGGTAAAATATGTAATGCCAATGTTACAAGAATATTGTGAACCTTTCATACACTGCAATTTCCTTTAAACAACATAGCAAGTTATAATGTGATGTCCTTGTTTAAGTAAAAATCTTTAGTTTTCATGGTTTGATCTTTATGATTTTTTGTGCCTGTCTAAAAATGGGAAAGTAGGGACATATCAGTTGGTTCAGTTTCCAGCTTTTTGCTATGCAGCTTCCATTAAGGTTTTGGACTTGCATAATTAATTACCAATCAGCATTTTAGTGGAAAGTTCTATTGTGTCAGTAGAAGGTTAACGTAACAGTGATTATAGTTCTGAAAGGTTTTGAACTTATATTTCTGGTTACTGTTAATTTCAAACTGGTGTATATTCATACAGTTTATCATTCTTGGAATCATCTTACATTCTTTCGCTTTTTTCTTTTCCTTCATCTCTGGTCTAGTTTTATTGTTTACATATCCACGGACAGTTGTTCCTGTTTTATGCACAAGCCAAATCATCCCCAACTTGATTCACTCTCAAGTGTAAAAGCAATATGATCTAGAAAAGAATTTGCTAAACTCTTTTGACATTATCCAGGTAGAGACACTATCAAAAGATGACTTGGCATCCAGATTGACTTTGACAGCTGATGCTGCTTCAGTTGGAAATCTTCTGCTTTCGGATTCACATATCACTATAATGGATGTATGTTATCTGAAACTTGTTTGTATTTGTGTCAATGTGTGCATGATACTTTTCAATGATATCTGTAATTCACTAACAGCAGGCATGCATTAAAATGACGGGGATCTGTACTTGAGTGTGTGAAACTAGAATTCTATGTGGAATATTTCTTATGTCTATGATACAATCTTGCTATAATTTTGAGTTTTGAGTTTCACACTTGAAATTTCATGCTCATATGTTTAAGAGGAAGGATCTAGTGCATACGATCTGGGATGGTTTGTAAAATAGCCACTTGAACTAGTAGTAAATTTTGTGGGGTGTAAGCGTTTGGCATTTTTTATGATCTGTTATTGCAATATTGGTACTTTTTATCTGGAGCTATCTTCTGGAGTTGATGCTGAAAGAAAAGAAAGATTCTGTCATTAATTCTTTTGACATGGTTGCTTCCTCTTGAAGACAAATGACTATTGTTCAACTCCTCAACAACTGAAATATCAACTGAGTGAGAGGTATCCTGAAGCAAGGCGTGCTTACATGAAAACTGGAGGCGATTACCCATTTCTTTCACGCCCAGATGAAGTCAATTTGCACCTTCAGGTTAAATATTATACCTGTTTATTTAGATGAATTTGATACACATGCTAGCCGTTCTAGAAGCTTTTGTTCTTTGAAAACCTTGTGATTTAACCAGTATTCGTATTGTGCAGTTGCACCTTAGACGAGTTGGGGTTGAAGCCCGGCCAGACTTGGTAAGAGGCATCTCAAGGGATGGTAGTAGTGGTGGTGATCCAAATGAAAGTAATGACAGAAAAGAAGATTCTGACAATCCTCCCAAAGATGATGGGGGGAACTTCGAAAGTCCGTCTAAAGAGAGTCAGCTACCAGCTCCTGAAAGTTCAGAGCCTCACAGTTTAGATAACTTGCCTCTCAGCACTGCAAAATGCTGCTTCGTCGGTCACAGAGATACAGTGCTCTTGTTGCCATGTGCATTGTTGAGAGAACAATTAGTGGTCACTCAAATCCTTTTGCAACTCACTCTAGAAACGTTTGCTCCATATTTGGTGGAATGGTTGTAACATTACTTCAGAGCATTGTCGAAAATCCAGACAACTGGCGTGAACCAAACGTTCGCAAATTTGTTTCGTTGTGTAAGTTGTACAGGCAAGCTGCAAAACTGAGTCAGTCGGGTTTGTTACTGCATTTAGGAGGAATTGGTTTATTCATTGACATTGCTGCTCATTATATTTCATATTTTGATGCTATATAAAGTTATCGAACTCCTGCTGTGGCCTGTGGGAAGCAGCCCGTTTGTGGAGGATTCTACTGGCATGTATATTAGCTTTGGTTCCAAAATTTACTGTTTTAAGTTTTTTTTTTTTCCAAAAAGAAAGCATTATGCTGTCTTTTTTGTTTAACAATTTCAAACTATTCACGCCGTGGTAAAAGTTAAATCTTTTTATAGAAGGTTATTTTATTCTTTTAAAGATGTGGCAGAGTCCAGGGATGATAAGATTACTCGGGTCGATTCAGATCCGTGCACTTGAAAAATTCAGATGCAGGTGAGATTTTTAAACCAGCACATACCCCCAATCCATGTGAGTTTGAATTATAGAAATTGGATCCAGATTTTAAAAATATTTATTTTTAAATTCAAATCCAGATTAAAAAATATAAAAATACTTGAGCGTTGGAGTGCAATCGCAGGTACAACCCCCACATCTAAGGAAGAAGACGACATGAATTTCTCTTTCAAATCAAATCGTGAAAGTGAAAATCTCATTATTGGATAATAATTTAAATATAACTGAATCTTAACCTTACTTGGTCATTGCTATTAAAGCACGCGTGTCAGAACTTTAACACAGCGGAACTTAGCACTAAATCCAAATTCCAAATATATATACAGGACTTTTAGACATTGTTTTCCTACTTTTGGCTCCAATGCAGATCAGCTTCTAAATTCAGAAACAGATCTGAAAAAAGAAGTCCATTGTAACCGAAATTCAACACTATTTTTTTACCATAAGATCCCCACATAATATAACCAGATCACAGCATGTAGCATCCAAACCATCACCTCCCCTATGCAACATAAAAGGATAAAATAAGTCAAAATACACATACTGGTATGTCTATATAAATTACAAAATTCCAAAATTGAAAATGCAAACTCACTATTTCCAAACAGGAACAAGAAAGCCTATGAATCATGCCCTCTACGAGAATCAATCTAAATTTGGAATCTTTATCCTTTCTATTCCTCTCCAAGCGTTTCCAAATGGCAACTCCTTTTTTTATCAAATGGTAAAGATCCTATGGAATCTCCAGAGCCAATAACCAAAAAGCATCCGGAAAATAAAAACGACAACATAGAAATGTCGTTTAAAAGTATATTTGAGCTTTGAAACTGTAAAAATTTTGATAGAAGCTGGTTCAAAGTAGCTTAAGATCATTTCAGTAATCATAGTGTTGGAAAAAACAGATGTTTTGTGTAGATCCAGAATAGTATTTATTAATATACCGCTTTCATCTCCATTTCACTGGAATCTCACCAAAACAAACCGCTAAGCAAAGCATGCAATCCTTCAAAGTTCTGAAGCTCCGCTAGTTATCAACTATGCACCAGGGATTCATTTCACGAATATCATAAAAGGGGAGAACGTTAATGATCCTACCCCAAAACTAATAGGTCTTCTTTTACATGTGAAAACATCATAAATTATTTCCAACTACAGTTTCCATAACAACATTATTCACCAGCCATAAATAGATCAGAATTAAAAATACAATCAATCTCCAAAATCCGAAAATAAAGACCAAACGAACTTTTACCCAACAATCACACTATCAATTCATTTAAAAATAGAAAAAATAAAATCACACACACTTCAAATCACAAAAATATAAAGAAATAATGAATTTCTACATGCATTCACAAACAAAGCCAATCTAAAATTGCCCCTAACATCCAAATATTCCAAGCCCATTACATATGTAGACACTAACAAAATATATAAACAAAGCTTGTCATTACTAAACAAATTCATTATATTACACGGCATAAAAAGCTCAGGCAAAAAAAAAAAAAAAAAAACAGAAAATAAGCTAACAAAGGGTCAGGCATTACTTTAAAACAACAACAAACCCTAAGCCCAAAATAGAAAAACGAAAGAAAAAGTACACAAACACAAAATACTTGCATAGAACATTGAAAATAAAAACAAACCCATTAATCACATCTTCAAGATCCAATCATCTCACTTAGCGACCATCCTGGCAATAAAATCCTCGTAACGGATCTTCCCGTCAGACCCGACATCCACTTCCCGGATCCACTCATCAAACTCCGAAGGTTCCAGCTTCTCCCCAATAGAAGTCAAAATGTGACGTAGATCCGCAACGGAGACGAAGCCGGTGGATTCTTTGTCGAGCACTTTGAAGGCGTCACGCAACTGGCGATCGAACGGCTCAGGTTTCATGTGCTTAGCCATCAGATCGAGGAACCGCGGGAAGTCAAACGGAGCCGTTAGTTTTTCCTCAGAAATTATAGATTTGAGCTGGGCCTGGGTCGGGTTTCCCCCGAGTGACCTCATTAGGATCCCTAACTCAGACGGCGCGATCTTGCCGTCACCGTCAGTGTCGAATAATGTGAAGGCCTCCTTCATTGAGGAGACTTGGTCGTCGCTCAGATCCTTCCCCATGTTTCTCGTTCTCGGATTTTTGATTTTTGCGTTTCGAGGGAAAAACAGAAATGAAAATGATTTTGATTTTTCAAGTGGTGAATGGCTAAAATTTGGGAGGTTACTTTTGCTTAGGACGCTGTCGTTTCATAGGTGCGGAGAGAAAACCGGCGTCGTTTCGGAATTTTATTTTGAAGTGGTCTGGTCTGGTCTTGTCAATCAATTGTTTTGACTGGGCCCACTGCAGAGATGTATTGAATGAGATTAAAAAGAGTATTGGGAATTGGACTTGGATGCAGTGGACGTTCGTTCACGTACTTGAATTACCAAAAAAATTAACCCAAGATTAAATAGATTCCTTCCAACAACATAACTAGTGTTTATGATTTATGAACTAATGGGCGAAGCTAAATATATATTTTTAATTTATTGTCTCTCTTCGGGACTGTCATAAATTATCTTTAATTTTATTGATTTTAAATGAATTTTTAAAATAAAGTTATATTGTTAAAAGATAATATATATATATATATAAGTAATATTGTATATTAAAAATTGAAAATTTCTATATATTCTGAGATATAATTTTAGGTCGAATTATGGGACCTTAATCAACTGCATATGTCAACTCCCCACAAAACCACCACTACCTCTCCCAATACTCAGTCTCGTGTAATATTTGATATAAAATAATAAACAAAAAAAAGCTTACACACTAATAGTAAGAAACATAGAATATAGAGAATCTGTTTTTCGTTCCAGATGTGATTTAGGAAATCAACTTCTCGAACAAATATCCTCCAAGCAGTGAACGTAAAATCTCAAAGAAAAATTAACGTGATTCGACGGAAAGTGCCTTCAACCTACTGTTGAAGTTATTGTTTGGAGCACCAATCTGAATAATGTACTGTACATTATATTTTATTATTTATTAATAAAATAAGTACAATTTCATTTCAACCTTATTAGTGGTAATGTCATTATACATATAAGTTTGATATATAAATATGATGAGAATTACATCGATCTTAGAATAGTCTTGTATTAATATTGGACATTGGGTGGTCCGAAATTGGAATAGTTGTAGACATTGCATTTTTGCATGAAGCCCATTGATGAGCCTCGTATGTAGGCATTACCTGAAAAGTTACGGCAGTCGCGCGAAACAAATGCCGGAAGGAAAATCTCCAAAATTAGCACCTTATTAGATTCGGACTCTCTAAGCCTCTGTGGACTCGCTCAGTCGCTGTTTCAGACCTAAGCCTCGGCCCATTACCCTATAAGCTCATGCAAGCCACACGCCTATGACCCACCACACCAAGCCCACACGCCCAAGCCTTCCCAAATAAAAAAACCCCATGCAAACCAATATTGGAATTCCCTCATCATCACCTTCCAATTTAACAAGATTGTGAATCTCATCCTCACCAAAATTAGAAGATTGTGTTCCCTATATAAATTAAGAAAAATATCCCATTTTATTTGATTTCTTTCCTTGATTATGAGGTTCATTGCATTATAAAAAGAGGCCATTACCAAACCCTAGGGGAGGACTCTTTCACGCAAAAAAAAAAAAAAGAAAAAAGGAAGGAGAGAGCGCTCTCGAGAGAGAGAGCAGAGCGCAGAGAGGAGAGAGCGCGAGAGAGAGAGAGAGAGAGGAGAGAAGAGAGAGAGAGATTCTCTCCTCTCTCTCTCTTCTCTCTCTCTTCTCTCTCTCTCTCTCTCTCTCTCTCTCTCTCTCCTCTCTCTCTCTCTCTCTCTCTCTCTCTGATCGGCCACACACAAAAACACAAACACCAAGCCTTGACCGAAAACAAACAAACACAAAGCTTACACATACACGGCAACCTAAAGCCGTGATGAAACAAATAAAAAAACGCCCACAACCAAGAATAACACAAACAATCAAGCAAAAACCTTGAAGATAAAACAAAAAAAACAACAAAAAGCCATTACCAAAGCAGCCAATTACCTTGACACGCCATTCACATACGTGAACAACAATTACAAAAAAAAAAAAAAACCAATGACCGACAGCCCCACCAAAGAAAAAAACAAAGCCAGCAAACCTTACTTCTACCGGATACCAAAAAACAAAGAACAAACCACCAAAACTAACTGACCAAAAGCAATAAAAAATAGTCCAAAGCAGTCCAGAAAACAGTCTAAAACCAGTCCAGAAAATAATCCAAAATAGTCCGGAAAACAGTCTAAAAATAGCCCAAAACAGTCCAAAAAATCGCAGAAAACAACCCCAGAAATAGCAAAAATAGCAGCCCAAAAACAGCCTAAACAACAGCCCAAAATAGCAAAACATCGAGTAGAAACAGCGAACCAGAAAACCATAAAAAAACCAGTAAGCTTTAATCCTTCTGGCGACGGCTTGACGCGCTTCCGAGAAGTAACTTAAAAGGTAAGACCTGAGGACACTCTTTACCATATTTTTTTGTTGTTCTGGACGCGACATGCTTGGTTGGAATACAACTCCACGTACCGCTCGAGAAATATTCATATATGTGTGTTCATGTCATTATTGATGCTATTTTTGTAAGAACATTCGAACGTGTTTTCGAACGTAACTCGAACGTAAGCATTATGCCTCACTCCGTTCGAACGTGTTTTCGAACGCTAAACGAACGTGAACTCTTGGAACACTTTGTTCAAACGCTTTTACGAACGCTACACGAATGCACACACACTGGACAACCTCTTTTTTATATTTCAAGCATTTTCGTCTCTTTAATTATTTATTTTGCATTATGCGCTTAATTATTTGCATTTATTATTAACATTTTTTTACTGTTCTTATAATTTACATTATCATACTTCTTTATTTAATATGATTTTGGAACTATGTATTTGCTTTTATTTATATTCATGTTTATGAGTGTGTAAATTTATGTGTTTATTTGAAGTATCTTGCATGTGCTGCATAAGACTTGGTTATATCATTGTGTGACCCGTCCATTATACTGGCATAAGTAAGGGACCATTCCGAACCTAACGGTTTGAGATCTTCCATTGCAAGGGGTGAGTGCGGCCACTCTCTACGGGCTGCGAGCCCAACAGTGTCATAGTCGCCGAACATCATAGGCATAGCGGTAAACCCCGCTTCGCTCCTACAGATGGCGACTCAACTGGGATAGAGAATCGACCCTGAAATAATGCCTTATAGTGTTCGTGGCTTTGGCTTTGGCTACCCAAGTCTCATATATTTTGCATACCCTTCTTACCCCGATGGTGCCATGTATCGTGAAGTCACTCTCACTCAAGGCGGTGGATCGATATATGGCATCATCAATCATTGGCACGTACCTTCGGGTATAAAAAGGCGCGCTCACTTGGTTGCTTGAATCCTTGAGTGAGGAGCCCTAGTTGTGAGCAACCCTTCTCCGGTGAGAGCTTTTACCAATACCCTTATAAGCCCACATATGAGCCATAGTTATATGTTTCATAGAAGCTACCCCTTATGTTTGTGTTTGGGACCATTGTCATTCAGATCCATTTGGACCTCTTGTCATGGAATACAAACTTGTTGGGCCATTTAAACTGGGTCAAGTTTATATTTTATGATGATGGGCCAAAAGTTTTCAAAATGACTATGGGCCACCTTGCGTTTGGGCCCCATATCATTTGAAGTTATTTACCACCTAATCGAAAAAGTGTAAACCTATTGGGCCTTTTCAACTGAGATAAGTTTACACCTCGCGATAACCTGATTGAAAACTTTAAAATGATAACGGGCCAACTTGTATGAAAACCTTGATGGGCTTGGAAGGTCCAAACATGATCTGAATATGCCAAACGCATGAGTCAGATATCCGCAATGGCTTTCATCTAGGAAGGATACGCCTTGTTATGACATATTTGTATACTTTTGGATATCTCCAAGTCCATCCCCACAATCGTGATTACCGATGGCCAATTTTCCGTTTCTAGACATGGCACGATCCCCATAATAAGCTTAGTCAATATTGTAAATGGTGTTGGCGTTCTACGGTCCCGAGGATCGAATAACAAGCAAGAAATAAGTGCGAATACAAATCGAGAAAGTTACGAAATACTTACATCGAGCGGTTGAGCGATGCGGTGACGAACAAAAAACTTCTTAAGCCATTTGAGAAGCTCCAAGGCTCACGACAGTGGCAAGTTTTGGGTCATCCATTTGCGGCCATGAATCATCTTCGAAGCTCCAAGCTTTTGTGATTTGATTCCATGCTTACGGGTGGGTTTCCCTATCACCTTCGTATGTCTCTTTCAAGTGTTAGCTATTGATGTTTTTGCCACAAAAAACATCATCTTCTTCCTTGCTATACTCACGACATTGAAGGGAAAATGAGAGAAAATATTGCCCCTTTTGGGCGTGAACAATGGAGAGAGAGAGAGGTTAATAGTTTGTTTTGATTTTTGTATATCTAATACCAACAAATTAAAAAGTCAAATACCATTAAAAAATAGTAAATGTCTATCAAGCTTTCAAAAAGCTTTCCATCAACTTACATCAAGTCACATCACTCATGAATAGTGACTGGTGTCAATCACTCAAAGTGAAAGACATCTATCACTTGATTGACGAATCATGTGACGCTAGATGTGACTAGCGATTTGACGCTTAATGTGATTTGCGTGCCGCACTCGAATTTGAAATGCAAATGCGCTCACAAACACTCTTGGGCTCGGGTTCGTTAATTCTGAATTAATAAATTTTCCGTTGCGTCGTAATTAAATCTAATTTAACTAAATAATTATGCCTAGCAAAATTATTATTCACGTCGCTAACGAATTAATTCTAAATTAACTCGTTCGCCCGAATTAAAATCTAATTTTAATTCCGCGTCGAAATCCAATTTCGTTTAATATATCGAATATATTAATTTACCGATTAATTCCAAATTAATCGTTCTCACTCTTTAAATGATATTTTATCCCAGATAAAATATCTCCGTAATTAATCACAGATTAATTTTCTCTCATCTAATTAATCCCATATTAATAAAGTGCGAGTCATACGTCATCGGTGAATCTTTGAAAAGCGAGCCATGAGATCCCTGGATATGTTGGCAGTAAATCGGGTCGTCAGACTATCCGAACAAGTAAGTACCTCGTACTACGTTTGTACCGATTTACAAGACAAGGTTGGCTTCTAGCAAAGCGCCATGCCTACCCAATTCTCCATAAATATCCTTACAGGAATATAATGATCTGTATCATGCGTAGTATACGTAGTATTGCATATTTCGATCTAGTATCAGATGATCACATACAAGGCCTGGGGCTGGTTCAGTGTCTGCCCCGTACGAAGCATATATCGGATAACGAGCAACTAGTCTCTTTATAATCGGATAATCATGACCAATTCATATCATCCCGATGGTTGCAACTCTTTAGAGAACCAGTTCTGTATCCATGTGCGATCATCATCTCCATATGACTGGAGTGACACTTCCGTCTTGATATCACACCCAACACACTACGATTCTCGATATACCCAGAAGAGGCGTACATAGAAATCGGTTAAAGCCATGGACGACCAAAACCAAAGTATATTGATTATCGCAAGTATTAGCGGTGCAAGTCTCAGGTTAAGACCAAATACACCTACCCTGATTTCGGATTTCCATAGACACATAGTCATACTACCAATGGAATTCCGAGGGGGTCTATCCAGAGCGAAGCTGTTTTTGTACCATCGGTAAAACACAACCTCTTATTACACTTGCATGAGTATCCTATACCCAAATATATGAGAACTATACCGTTATGTCCTCATAACGCGCACAAGTGTAATGTTAGTCTTTTACGCATTTATCGATGTCCTATCTCGATAATACTCTGATTAGGAATATTTAATGATTTATCCTTCGTGAACTGATACTGTCTCATATTATTCTTAATACAGGAACAAATCATAAGGACCTCCTATCATTTATACATCTTGGTGATCTAATCACAAATGAAAAGAGAGCAATCTCCTTTGACACATAGTTAATTTATACAATAACACCATGATCTGTACAAATAGTGACGCTATGGGTCATAACTGTCCAACAATCTCCCACTTGGCCTATAGCCTGTCACTCGAGTGTCTGACACCCGAACTATTTACGGTTGGCTCAAATTGCTGAGAAAGTGCTTTCGTCAGCGGATTTGCATGATTATCGTCTGATGCGATTTATGTGATCATCACATCGCTACGATGTATGATCCGAAAGAATCATATGAGTATTGAAGTATATATCTGGATCGTTGATGAGACCATTAATTCTTTAGCCTGTGCTGACACCTAGCTCAGCTGCTAACAAAACTATATCTAATCTAATTAGATTTATTATTGACCTAGATTGCTTCTATTGCTGCCTCAGCTGCAGCAATAATCCGCATTTGTTGTTTATTCGGTAACAGTATCTTGCATGGAAAATTTCCAGCTCACTGTACCGTTATTCAAACTGTATAGTACCGTTGTTACTACTTATAGTCGTTATCATCGGTTTGGAAACTTGCAACAGTGATCCCAGTCACTTCAAGTTCTTCTTCTCCATAGTTTAAGAATCATCCTTAGTTCTCCAAGATACTAACAGATGTTCTTAATATCAATCCAGTGACTATCACTTGGATTGACCTGTTTGTGAATCCATATGCTCAAAGCATATGAGACACCAGGTCACGTATATTTTTCAATGTACGAGTTCTCGAAGAGTGTTAATAACTTTAAATCTATCAGAGTAGATCTTTATTCTTATAATAAAAGGTTGTTACTCCCAAGAATTCTACGGAAAATTTTCATGAAAGCCAAGCTTTCACCGATTATTTTATGGGAATATCATTTCCAAGAAATGACATGTCATCATTATTTATAGGACAGCCATTGTCAGTGCGCTCCCACTAACCCTCTTATATACACAAGAATCATTTCGTTTTGAATTAAATCATAAACCATTATGATTACATCAAAACGATAATTCAAAAAACCTAATGCTTGCTTCAATCCAAACATGGATCGAATAACCTGCAAACCTTGTTTGCTAGTTTTTGGTACGATAAAATCGTCAAGATGTTTTAAACATCCTCCAAAAGGTTTCCGTTTAAGGAAAGTGATTTTCCCATTCAGCTACCATATTTCATAAATGAAACATGCAGCATCAGCAAGCATTATCCAAATGGATTTATCGTGGCAACAGGTAAAAGGTTTCATCGTAATCAATCACAATGTTGATAACAATACCTTTCCGTTACAAGCCTAGCTTAGTACGTTAGTATGTTGCCTTCCATGTACGTCTTCCTTGAAGACTTATATAGTACCAATA
Source organism: Zanthoxylum bungeanum (assembly GCA_019454045.1). NCBI lineage: Eukaryota > Viridiplantae > Streptophyta > Magnoliopsida > Sapindales > Rutaceae > Zanthoxylum > Zanthoxylum bungeanum. Next base: position 118,457 of record SKCR01029482.1, on the reverse strand, counting down.
GGCACAATGCCTTGCGTATATCAATTAATATTCTAAACACAGTTGATATACATGGAATCCATTTCGGATTATATGACACTTTGCCATAATAGGGAGTCGATACCTTGTATCACTTCCTCATACGTAGCCAGTTGGTATTCCCAAAAGATTGTCATCTTTATCAGGTGATATCAGAAACCCATACCCCAGGTTGTTTTCTGACTCTCTCCGACCTACTCGGTTCTTGTGTATTCGAAGATTATTGGTATAGTTACATCATTGATGAACTATTTGTGTTCCATTAAGGACTCGGTGCCTTGAACAGTATTACTCCGATTTTCATCGAGTTTTACTATCCTCCCACTTTCCACTGTATATCGGTATTCCTTTTAGGAAAACCAAATGGCGAGCAACAATCTAATTGTTCTCTTGTGAGTTGTATAAGTACTATACTTTGGTATCCCTCGGATAACCCACAATTGGCACTTATCCAATTTGGGTTCTGGTTTGGTATCATCCAAACATATGCCCAGCATACCCAAATTATCAGGAATGAGAAATCTGGTTCCTTTCCCGTTCATATCTAATATGTAATCTGTCAAACAGATTATTATGGAACCTTATTCAAAATAAGTTCTGCATTGTTTATGCTTATCCGTTGAAGGAAATGGTAGCTCAGAGCGACTCATGATTGACCTTATCATGTCCAACAAAATTCGGTTTATCCTGTTCGGACACACCGTCAAATTGACGTGTTCCGGGAGGAGTCCTCATTTGAAATAATATTATACTTTTTCAAGTATACTAGAAATTTATTGCCTAAGTATTTTCCTTTACGGTCTTACCATGACGGTTTTAATACTTTAGCCGATCTGTTTGTCTATTTCGTGTCGAAACTTTAAAAGTTTCTGATTCGTATTTCAAAAGAAACACTTAACCATAACGCGATGCCACATCCGTAAAGGTCACGAAATATTCATATCCACCTCTAGCCTAGCTAGAAATTTATTGCCCAAGTATACTAGAAATTTATTGCCTAAGTATTTTCCTTTACGGTCTTACCATGACGGTTTTAATACTTTAGCCGACCTGTTTGTCTATTTCGTGTCGAAACTTTAAAAGTTTCTGATTCGTATTTCAAAAGAAACACTTAACCATAACGCGATGCCACATCCGTAAAGGTCACGAAATATTCATATCCACCTCTAGCCTAGCTAGAAATTTATTGCCCAAGTATACTAGAAATTTATTGCCTAAGTATTTTCCTTTACGGTCTTACCATGACGGTTTTAATACTTTAGCCGATCTGTTTGTCTATTTCGTGTCGAAACTTTAAAAGTTTCTGATTCGTATTTCAAAAGAAACACTTAACCATAACGCGATGCCACATCCGTAAAGGTCACGAAATATTCATATCCACCTCTAGCCTAGCTAGACATGGGCCCACTTGCTTCACTATGAACTAGGGCTAACAGATCGGTGGCATTTACACTTTTACCAAGTAAATAGTGTTTTAGGCACTTTACCTAATAAACTAGATTCGTAGACTTTATTTGATTGGAGTCAAAACAGTCCGAGTACCCACTCTTCAAAAGTGTGGATATACGAGTCTTGCTTCATTGTGTCCCAGACAACAATGCCACAATATGTTTCTTCTGATCAAATCAGTTTGAACTATTTGTTTGTCATGTTATATGTTCGAGATTTATTTATATTCAAAATATAAATACTGTTATTCACATCTAATGTGTTTTATCTCAATATCATCTTTATATAATAAAACACTTTAGTGTTCTAGAATATAAAGGTACACTCGCAACGAGTTATACTCGATATAGAGATAATGTTTTTAGTCAAACTAGTTACATTATAACAGTTTTCTAATTTAAGTACACACCCGAATGGTAGTTCCTAAACTTAGGTATCTACGGTAAAACAGTGACTTTCGTCCCGTTTCTGACTCGCAGATTAATCTCATCTGAAGTCAATATCTTACTCATAGCAGATTCTTCACATCAGTACATATATTTATGTACCACACTAAGTATTTAAAATCCAATTTCAACACTAGTAGTGAACATAATTATGACAAATATATTTGAAGTCGGAGCCTTGCCCGTCTTTTGTTCCTTCATGTCTGCCTTGTCCAAACAGCAGTCACGCTTCCGCGATCCCGTTTGCCACAATTTAGGCAGACATTTTAGGATTTGTCATTTATCTTCCCAGAAGATTATAATGATTTTGCCTTTGCCCTTTTTCAACACTCAAGAAGCTTTTGGCCAAGCCTTGGCCTTCTAGAATATCGAAGTAAGGTGCGCCTTGCGCTACTTGCCTAATTGTAAAGTTTGACTTTATCTCCTTGAGAATAGTCCTTAACTCTCCAAGAGTTATTTATTGTAATTTAGTACTTCTAAAATCTAAGTATAGATTTATGAAGATCATTCAATTTCATTATCGTACTTTAAGGATCTAATCCTTAGTTATGATCAAGAAATTAAGGAGTCTACTTGGAAAGCTTAATGGATTAAGCATTAAAGTTATCATCATATAAATCTTCCAAAGATTATGCTCTACTATTTGCTTAACTCTGGGCTTAGGCCTGATATGTTATTTTATCAAATAAAGTAACTTATTAGTTTCCAGGACCATCATGAAATTTTATTTCCATTTGAAAATTAAATCATTTAAATACATTTTCCCTAGGATTATGTTTTAAATGTTAATTTTTCAATTTTATCTTGATTCTAATAGTCCAACTATTTAATCAACGATTTAGGTACTATTAAATATAATGATTATTATAGTCCAACTATATTAATCAATTATACTTTAATTGGTTAAATTCAATTATATTGATTACTAAAATCCAATTATAAAATCAACTATATTTTGAATTAGTTTGAATACAGTGCAACTGTGTTATTAAAACAACGATTTAATTATTAGTCCAACTAACATTTAATTTATTTGACGAATGATATTTATTTGAGCGCGTATGACAAGTAATTAAACGAATATTACAAATTCAATTCTTGCCTCCCATTATTTTTCGGCGAGCCTCTAACCCTCTGTCGAGTACTCGGGAAACCGTGTTTCCTAGTGGGCTAGGATCCCGTTAAATATCACACAATCTTGACTTTGGCCAACAAATTGTATGATAATTAACTAGGTAGATCTATAAGATCAATTGGATCCAATCCAACTCCTAGATCCAGTTGGGGGACATCCAAGTTCGAAACATATATCTTATATATGCCAATATATCCAATATATTACCTAACCTTTTTCCTCTAAATCAACTAAGTCTTGGCTTTGGCACAATAAATTTAGTGATCCCAGTTAAGCGTGACCCATTGACCATGGAAAGCTTCGTAGTCAATGTCGATGGACAAGAAGTGGTCTTGACTTTGGCCAACAAACCACAACTTAGACAAGACACCAATATGGAACAAAGCTCTCGTGATTCAAACACATCCTCGACGGACAAAGGCCTTGACTTTGGCCAACAAGCCAATGTCAGTCTTGGATCTTGAGTGAGAATCACTCAATGGAAGGAAAAATGCTTAATATTTTGTGAGGTCGCGTGCAAATTGGCAACCAATTTATTATCTTTGTTAAGGTATCATCATCATACACCCTTAAACATGCATTCTAAACATATAATAATGCGCGTATGAATAAATAATAATGATATGCGGATGGATACTTTACACATTGATCCTACATCAAATATCTCCCTTTCTCTCTCCCGCTAGCACAAGTATTACTTCTACCCGTTACACTACACTTCTAAAGAAACGTCATTTACATTGAGGGGAATAGGTGAGAAGAGAATACAAAGAATAAGGAGGTAATAAGGCTGGACACACAGGTCCAATTAATAAATTCCAAATTTATTACAACAATTTCAAAAATTGCCCACCCATCTAATATCCATCCGATATACATTATTCATACATCGCAACCATGCATTCCCACAAGCATGTTATCAATCAATCTAATCAAATTAATTAATCTGATAATTAATTACCATCCAATATTCAAACAACGATTTGATTTTACGGGAGTCCAACTCGTTTTGCGAATAAGTACTCAAAGTACGAATTCTCGAATTAAATTAAACTACATAATTAAATCCAATTCAATATGTATTTAATACTAATTCGTTATTTAATTCCAAATTAAATGCTACACTTTATCAACGAACTTTTACGACTTAAATTCCAAATTTAATCGTTACGGGTCTCAAAGCCCGATTGACATCCAATGTCGTCCAATTAAAGTCCAATGGGCTTTCAATTAATTTCTTAAGGCATGGGCTTTTGGTCAACATGAGTCAAACCCAAAGACTAAAGCTCATTAAAGGAATCACCCTTATATGCATTTGAAACCAATTTAGGCCCATTAGGCACAATTAACCTTAAAGGTCCATTAGTCGCATTTGGGCTTAACGGAAGTGGTTTTGGGCCCAATTGGATCCAACCAATTTAGCCTCAACCCAACCAAGCCCATTAAAGCCCAATTACAACATTTGAAGCCCAATTACAACATTTCAAGCCCAAATCCAATTCAAGCCCAATTAATTAAATCATAAAAGTCCAATTTCATAATCTAATTAATTCTAAAGTGTATTGCATAATTAATTACATAAATCAACATTTCCAATCATCAACTTACACAACTAATCATGCCTTTTTAATATCAAATAGTATCCAACACAATTTAATCAAAATCAAACCCAAACATGCTTTATTAGTCTCGACCAAAGGGGGAATTTTATGTCCAATTCAAATTCAATCCGATTAATTCCAAATCAACATTAAATCCACATTCCCGATTAATTTCCAACACATCCAATGATCAAAAATCAAAAAATCCAAGACATTAGGGCTAATGTTCAAATCGGCCAAGCCAAAGATTTTGGGCAAATTTGTTCCAAACAATATTTTGTCAAATTGATCCAATCAATCCTCAATTAAAACACATTTAAGCATACTCATTCATCCAATTTTATAAAATCATGCTCAAACACATTTTACCCAAATTTTAAGCCCTATTTCATTTTCATGCTTTTACTCCGCTCTGATACTATTGTTGGAGTTCTACGATCCCGAGGATCGAATAACAAGCAAGAAATAAGTGCGAATACAAATCGAGAAAGTTACGGAATACTTACACCGAGCGGTTGAGCGATGCAGTGACGAACAAAAAAATTTTTAAGCCCTTTGAGAAGCTCCAAGGCTCACGGCAGTGGCAAGTTTTGGGTCCTCCAATTGCGGCCATGAATCATCTTTGAAGCTCCAAGCTTTCGTGATTTGATTCCATGCTCACGGGTGGGTTTCCCTATCACCTTCGTATGACTCTTTCAAGTGCTAGCTATTGATGTTTTTGCCACAAAAACATCATCTTCTTCCTTGCTATACTCACGACATTGAAGGGAAAAATGAGAGAAAATATTGCCCCTTTTGGGCGTGAACAATGGAGAGAGAGAGGTTAATAGTTTGTTTTGATTTTTGTATATCTAATACCAAAAAATCAAAAAGTCAAATACCATTAAAAAATAGTAAATGTCTATCAAGCTTTCAAAAAGTTTTCCATCAACTTACATCAAGTCACATCACTCGTGAATAGTGACTGGGTCAATCACTCAAAGTGAAATACATCTATCACTTGATTGATGAATCATGTGACGCTAGATGTGACTAGCGATTTGATGCTTAATGTGATTTACGTGCCGCTCTCGAATTCGAAATGCGAATACACTCGCAAACACTCTCGGGCTCGGGTTCGTTAATTCTGAATTAACAAATTTTCCGTTGCGTCGTAATTAAATCTAATTTAACTAAATAATTATGCCTAACAAAATTATTATTCACGTCGCTAACGAATTAATTCTAAATTAACTCGTTCGCCCGAATTAAAATCTAATTTTAATTCCGCGTCGAAATCCAATTTCGTTTAATATATCGAATATATTAATTTACCGATTAATTCCAAATAAAACGTTCTCTCTCTTTAAATGATATTTTATCCCAGATAAAATATCTCCGCAATTAATCCTAGATTAATTTTCTCTCTCATCTAATTAATCTCTAATTAATAAAGTGTGAGTCATATGTCATCGGTGAATCTTTGGGAAGTGACATATGCGATCCCCGGATATATTGGTAGTAAATCGGGTCGTCGGACTATCCGAACACGTAAGTACCTCGTACTACATTTGTACCGATTTATAAGATAAGGTTGGTTTCTAGCAAAGTGTCATGCCTACCCAATTCTCCATAAATATCCTTACAGGAATATAGTGATCTGTATCAGGCGTAGTATACGTAGTATTGCGTATTTCGATCCAGTATTAGATGATCACATGCAAGGCCTGGGGCTGGTTCAGTGTCTACCCCGTACGAAGCATATATCGGATAACGAACAACTAGTCTCTTTATTATCGGATAATCATGACCAAGTCATATCATCCCGATGGTTGCAACCCTTTAGAGAACCAGTTCTGTATCCCTGTGCGATCATCATCTCCATATGATTGGAGTGACACTTCCATCTTGACATCACACCCAACACACAACGATTCTCGATATATCTAGAAGAGGCGTACACAGAAATCGGTTAAAGCCCTGGACGACCAAAACCAAAGTATATTGATTGTCGCAAGTATTAGCGGTGCAAGTCTCAGGTTAAGACCAAATACACCTACCCTGATTTCGGACTTCCATAGACACATAGTCATACTGCCAATGGAATTCCTAGGGGGTCTATCCAGAGCGAAGCTGTTTTTGTACCATCGGTAAAACACAAACTCCTATTACATTTGCATGAGTATCATATACCCAAATATATGAGAACTATGCCGTTATGCCCTCATAACACGCATTAGTGTAATACTAGTCTTTTACACATTTATCGATGTCATATCTCGATAATACTCTGACTATGGATATTTAATGATTTATCCTTCGTGGACTGATACTGTCTCATATCATTCTTAATCCAGGAATAAATCATAAGGACCTCCTATCATTTATACATCTTGGTGATCTAATCACAAATGATTAGAGAACAATCTCCTTTGTCACATAGTTAATTTGTACAACAACATCATGATCTGTACAAATACTGACGATATGGGTCATAACTGTCCAAAAAATAGACGGTCTTGTCTTTTACTGATGGAAAGGGACTGAAGTAGCCAAGGTTCACCCTTATAATGTAGGAGAGAACGATTTTATGTACCCAACATTGGTGCATAAAATAAGCCATACCTATGACAGAAATGGACTTACCCCGAGTGTGGGAGGAATAAGTTCTGAAGGATATATGATGTTTTGATAACCACATGCATCGCATGCATACACGCACCATGCTAACTCCTTGTTTTAAAAGCCATCATAGATATCCGTAGGGTTAGAGAAGAAAGAAGACTTATCAAACAGAATATAGCAAGCATGAATGCGTCAGGCAGTGAAGATTCTCACATGAATCAATTGAAGTCCAACATCACCAACATTACCGAGCAACTACAAGCTTTGACCAATGATGTGGCTAGTTTGGTAGTACTCCGCACAGTGGAAACATAAAACAATGAGAATGCCGGACGTGAGGTGCCCCTAAATGGGGTGAGTGAAGAAAGTCATGCTTTTGATGATTATATGGCTTAGTATGCCGTGGGAAGAGTAGCCAAGTCTCATGCAGAGTTACAGAAACTTGGAGAACAAGTAAAGTCAGTTACCCCGCAAGCTGAAGGGAAAACATGAAGATCTGTTAGACTATGATGCAATGACTTTCGAAGAACTACTGCCTCCCCAATTTAAGATGCCAGACATGGCCAAGTTCAACGGGAATGGAGATCCTAGGGTCCATCTCCGATAATATGTTCCAGTGATGAGTTCTGTGGGCTCGTCAAAACTCCAAGTACAGAAGATGTTCGGGATGTCCCTGGAAGTGGCGCCCGTAGTATTTTTGTTGGGAAGCGATCGCAAGTGGGCAGTGAAAAATAAAAAATTATGATGTCGCTTTCCCTTTGCCCAAGACCCATTTGTTTTGATTATTCTAGAAGCATATGCATGTTATATATATATATATAATATATATATATATATATATATATATATAATATATATATATATATATATATATATAATATATATATATATATATAAGCATAAAAATCATAAAACATGCAAAGAACATAAACCTAAACATGATAACTATCATAAGAACTCTAATTAAAATAAAGAAAGAAAAATGACTTACTTGAACCGTAGACTCCTCTAGTCCTCCCTCCAATCTACAAGCTTTTCTCGAACTCAGCAAGCTCTTCCACGTTCCAAAGAGCCACCCAAGTGTGTGGCCTCCAAAGATGCACACACCAAAGCCAAAACTCAACGGCAACACTAAGCCTTAAGTGCACGGGTATTTTACCCTTGGTGCTAGCCTAGGAAAATACTTCAAATCTTTTAACTCGAGGTTCCTCTAGTCAATTAGACTTAAGGATCCTCAAAATCAGTGGCTTACTCTTAAACTTTAGAGTTGCTCACTTATATAAACCCAAGATATGAAAGGTTTGGTTCAAAAATTTGTGAAGAATCATTGAGTTTATATAGTGCTCCAAAGACAACAAAATTAATTAATAATACGATATGGGATAAAAGCCAATTTAATCTTAGCCATTACATCTTAATTTAGTGGTTTAATAAGATTATAAAACCCTAATAAGAGTTTGGGCCAAATTGAAATTCAAAATAAATAACAAAAATTTTACTATTCATGAGTTACTATTCACACATTACTATTCACACATTACTATTCATGTATTACTATTCATGCATTACTATTCATGTGAATAGTATTTTTTTTAATCTATTTATTCCAATTTCCAAAGTGCCCATATGGTCATTCACCAATCCCTAAGCCACTATGGAACCTCATAAATGATGTGTTCAATAATTAAACACATTGAACCATTTATGAACAATTCCTACAGCAATCATATATACTGTTAAATATGTACTGTGCACTGTTAACCATTGATTTCGACTTTGTTGTGTGTGACCTTTTGGGTTCCTCTCAAGTTGGACATGAAATGAATCGTGATAATTTAATCGAACATAAATTATCCTCCGATCAGATGGTCGTTCGATTTCAATGACCAAGGTTGACATCTAGCAACATGCCAAGGCCCCCAAATGAGAAGGAAAGATATATACCCATTATGTATGCAATTTACATATGATACGGTCTCTCGCCTCACTGTATCCCCACCTATTGACTTAGGGAATGGAAAGTGTCTACCCATATGGTCAAAGGTATAATGTTGATAGTGTCATGAATCGTGCTAATCTAAGAATCTCACATGATTCTTCCGTTATGGCCATAGTCTCAAGCACTGATCACACATATCAACTCGCGAACTAAAATACTACTCTTATACGAAAATATTATCCGAGAGAGTGGTGATTTTTTGTTGTATCTTTACAAACTTCACGTGTTTCAACAAATGACCCAATCATACCCTTATGACCGGATCTTTTGAACCGGGGAAGGAGAATGTCAAAGTTATTTGATCCACACATAAGATTGTAAAGACCTCAAGTCTAAGGCCTAGTCATATAATCGATATATGAAAGTTCTCACATACACATGGGATAAACACTACATATGAAAACTTTCGTCGGTCAGTTCGATGAACACGAGAAACTCATGCATCCATATGATACACCAAGCAGACGGATCTCCGCTAGTAGCCTATGAGATCGGCTACCCCACTTAAGGGCGGATCATATCATCATGCTAGTCTCTCCGCTTTGTGAACGACCAGATTATTCACAAAACTATGACTATGATATTTAAAAGTAATGATTCTCATAAGGCGTGGAAGCCATCGTATTATTACTCCAATGGCTTTATTACAATGTTGATGATTTATATAAGTTATGTAAGACAGTTATAATAAAGATTGTCATTTTATTAATTAATGAAAATATTACAAATACATGTACACATAGCCCATCCACAAGTTGAGTATAGGGCATATCCCTAACAATCTCCCACTTGCACTATAACTAACTAGTATGAATCTGGACACCATACTCTCGGGTGTGTCTATCATGCTTTTGTTGAGTCAGCCCTTTAGTCAGAGAATCTGCAAGATTATCTTCTGTAGGTATTCTCTTTATAATAACTTCTTTTCTCTCAACAGTCTCCCTGATGAGATGAAATCGCTTGAGTACATGCTTGAATTTCTGGTGGGACATTGGTTCCTTTAATTGAGCAATGGCATCCGTGTTGTCACAGTACATCGTGATGTCATTCTTTATCGCGGGAAGCACTTCCAGTTCCTTAATGAACTTCTTTATCCAGACTGCTTCTTTTACTGCCTCAGATGCTTCAATATACTCGGCTTCAGCGGTGGAGTCTGCTGTAGTTGACTGCTTTGAACTTTTCCAACTAACACCACCGTCATTCAAAGTAAACAGATATCCTGTTTGCGATATGCTATCATCCCTATCGGTCTCAAAGCTCGCATCACAGTAACCAATGACTTTCATCTCAGAACAGTCTACGTATTTCAAAAACACATCCTTAGTTCTTCTTAGATACTTGAAGATTATTTTGATAGCTGCCTATTATTTCTCACCAGGATTTGCCTGATACCTGCTCGTTATGCTAAGAGCATAAGAGACATCAGGTTTTGTACATAGCATGACGTACATGATCGATCCTATTACCGAAGCATAAGAGATCCTACTCATACGCTCTCTATCTAAATGAGTATGTGGACATTGCTCCTTAGATAATTTGATTCCATGATAAGTAGGTAAATTACCTATTTTGGAATCTTACATTTTGAATCTTTTCAAAACTTTATCTATGTACGTAGATTGAGAAAGTCCTAACAACATCTTAGATTTATCACGGTAGATCTTAATGCCGAGGATGTAGGCTGCTTCTCCCAAATCTTTCATGTAGAAATTCTGAGATAACCATTGCTTGGTGGCTTGCATCATAGGAATATCATTTCTGATGATTAATATGTCATCGACATATAATACGAGAAATACAACAGCACTCCCACTACTTTTCCTATAAACAGAAGGCTCGTCTATATTTTCGATGAAGTCAAATTCTTTGATTGTCTCATCAAATCGTATATTCCAACTTATGGAGGCTTGTTTGAGTCCATAAATGGATCGTTTAAGTTTGCATACTTTATTATGATCATCCTTAGATGCAAACCCCTCAGGTTGTGTTATATAGACTTCCTCTACGAGGTTCCCATTAAGGAAAGTTGTTTTGACATCCATCTTCCAAATCTCATAATCAAATTGTGTAGCTAGTGCCAGTAAAGTTCAAATGGACTTTATCATTACAACAGGCGAGAAGGTTTCCTCATAGTCAATTCCTTGGATTTGTTTATAACCTTTTGCACCAACCTAGCCTTATAGGTTTGGATGTTGCCTTCTGTATTAGTTTTACGCTTGTAAATCCACTTACAGCCTATGAGTTTTATCCCTTCAGATGCATCTACCAAGTCCCAAACTTGATTCTGATACATAGAGTCTATTTTGGATGTCATGGCTTCAAGCCACTTGACTGAATCAATGTCACACATTGCTTCGTCATAACTAGTGGGATCATCATTTTCAATGACCTGATCATGTTCCTCATCAATATGAAAACCATATCTTTCAGGCTCATATCTTTCCCTACCAGATCTTCTGAGTTCATAACCTTATGGTTGTTCCGTCGCTGCCCTTTTGAAGGACCTGTGGTTTAATTCTATGTTAGTTTGTTATTCTCGTACCTCATCAAGGTCAAGTCTACTCCCACTATATTTCTTAAGAAGGAATTCATTCTCTAGAAATTTAGCATTTCGTGAGACAAATGTTTATTGTTCATTTGGGACGTAGAACACGTATGCTCGTGAGTTCAAGGCATATCATACAAACTTACATTTAACTGCCCTATCATCCAATTTGTTAGTTTGTGTGAGCTTGACATATGCGTCACATCCCCAAACTCTTAGATAACTAAGACTAAGACTTTCCCAGACCATTACTCATATGGTGTTTGACTAACAGTCTTGTAAGGAACTTGGTTTAGTAGTAGTGTTGCATTTTCTAAAGCAATACCCCAAAAAGAAAGAGATAGATCCGTGTCTGGCATCATTGATCGGATCATATCTAATAATGTCCGATTTCTCCTTTCGGAGACCCCATTATGCTGTGGAGTTCCTGGAGGAGTCCACTGGGAAACAATGTCATTTTCTCTCAAGTAATCTTGAAATTCGTAGCTTAAGTATTCACCATCTCGGTCAGACTTTAGTGACTTATTATTTTTATTAAGCTGTTTTTCTACTTCATCTTTGAAGTCTTTGAATTTCTCAAAGGCTTCAGATTTGTATCGTATAAGGCACACATACCCATATCGCAAGTGATCATCGATAAAGGTAATGAAGTAGGAGAATCCACCTCTAGCGGTGACTGACATTGGTCCGCATACATTAGAGTGTATGAGTTCTAATGTCTCCGTTGCACACTGTCTTTTACCTTTGAAGGTAATTTGGTCATTTTACCAAGTAAACAAGACTCACAAGTTCCATAAGGTTTATATTTGAAGGGTTTGAAATACCCATCCTTATGTAGCTTAGTTAATCTTGTTTCATTGATATGACTTAAGCGACTGTGCCATAGAAGTGATTCATTGAGATTATTCGAGTTAACGTTGTATATATTAGAGGTTGAACATTCTTTGTTAGTTTGTAAGACATATATACCATTATTGAAAAAACCATCTGCATATTTTATTTCATTGAAATAAATAGAACATTCATTATAACTTATTAGGCATGAAAATCCTTTATTACATAAATAAGAAATTGAAATGATGTTCTTTACTAGAGAAGATACATAAACACAATCTTCTAAGTCTAAAACTAAACCATTCGGTAAAACTAATGAATAAGTCCCCACGCACAAGTTTTGCTCCATTACCAATACGTAAGTCAACCTCCCCATGATAGAGTCTCCTACTATTTCTCAGGCCCTGCACATTATTTCACAAGTGAGTCCCACAACTGGTGTCAAGCACCCAAGTAGAGGTTTCAGAGTTTTGAGAATATAGTTCAATCATATACAACATACCTGAAGCATTAGGCTTCTTGGCCTTCTGGGCGTCCCTAGCTTCCTTGTCTTTCAAGGATCTACAGTCTTTCTTCCAATGACCCTTCTTTCCACAAAAGAAACATTTCCTAGTTCCCATTTTCTTCTCCACCTTACCATTGGGCTTTAGGTGATCTGAAGCCTTAGGCTTGCCCTTATTTTTCTTTGGGCCTCGTGGCTTCAGGTCCTTACCCGTAAGCATGACAGAGGTTTTAAGCTCCGGTTTCAGGTCATTCTCTACTTGCTTTATCAGATTGTGCAATTCTGCTAAAGTAGCTTCTTTATCAGACAAATGAAACTACATAATAAATTTAGAGAATTCTTTTGGTAAGGACTGAAGAATTAGATCCTGGCATATCCATGATCCATGATGAACCCGAGGTTAGCCAATTTTTCAATGTGGCCAATCATCTTAAGCACATATCCACTAACAGATCCTTCCTTATGCCTTGTTTGGAATAAGGCACATGACACTTGGAATCTCACGGTATGAACGGAAGTTGCATACAACTTCTTAAAGTGAAATATGATGGTTTGAGCATCCATATCTTCGTGAGCTTTCTGAAGTTCGTCCGATATAGAGCCAAGCATTATGCAAACAGCTTGCTTATCATCATCGACGTGTTTCTTCCAAGCATCAAATGTATTTTGGCCAGCATCTTCTGCGAGTTCAGGGGGAAATGGTCTTTCAAGAACATAGAAAATCTTTTCTTGTCGTAAGATAATTTTGAGGTTTCTAAACCAGTCATTGTAGTTGTCCCCTTTGAGCTTATGCTCATCAATGATGGAACGAAGTGATACTCTGTTTGCCATTTGAATGTTTGTGAAATATTTTAACCCACCTGTTAAGAGAGAATGTTAAAATTATGAATATGTTTTCATTAATGTTTTATAATAACATGGGCTTTTAATATTATGAAGTTACTCCCACTCAATTATTTTAAAATTTTAAGCAAATCGCATCAACCCCAATATGATGGATTTTTTTTGGGCAAGGATCTCATTATCATCATTTCATAACTTTGACTATAGCCGATCGTTATAAAATACGATAATTAGGTAGGTACCTAACCAATTTATGATATAAATCACAACTTCTTAATCATTGGGTTGGGCAATCAAACATGCCATAGCTTATGCTAGTCCTTATGGACACCCAATCTTTGCCACTAAGTTATAAGACCACGCCTAAGGGTCGCTGCGTCTTATGACTCAGAAAAGTCAAACCATTATCAATAGTATGATTTAGGGACAAATTGGTATTGGTCAGTCTAGTAAAGCCTAGTCCTGCCAATACGGTTTAAACCCATTGGGTCTATACTTTACAATGGGAGGAAAATTTTAGACTTAAATTATGATTATGGATTTTAGCAAGTTTAAGTGAATAACTATCAAATGGATTCCTCCATTGAAAATTCCCCAGAGGGAGGGTGGAGCGAACTCTCTTAAATACCCTTACCTCTTAGGCTCTTATCACCTTTGTGACAGGAATAAACAATAGATCCTCCAAATTAGTCCAACACTTTAAATATGCTTTAAGGTAAGCTTTGAGTAAATGATTATCTAGATGTCTTCACAGCTTTTCCTTTTGGCTATAAAAAGGTGGTGAGTGAAAGAATACACCAAATCATTATCTAACTCTAATAATACCTTAGGTTAAATTAACTTTAGTTTGGAAAGTTTTATTAACGCCTTGGTCCCACCCCACTTGATTCTAAGTTCATCACAGAATAATTACTTAGCTAAGGGATAAGCAATAAACTATCTATTTCTTAAAAAGTCTCTAGATGCTTGTACCATAAAATAATCATGAAAATTTTAATCATACAGAATCATCAGGCATATGAGTTTTAATAAGTTGGAATTATTTTAGGTATTAAATAACTTTGATTAATATTTAATTATGATATTGCATTTTATTTTATTCAAATAAAATTACTATTCACATTTTTCTACAGACGCGTGAACTTTAAATGCAATTTCACAATTCACATCTTATCCAAATCATGCAAAACTTATGCCTAAAATTAAGTTCAGGGTGTTAGATTTCCAACGGGCTTTTAAAAACCCAATTTCGAGTTCAATTAGTGAAATCTAATCAAAACAAAAACGGCGCTGATACCACTGTTGGGAAGCGGCCGCGAGTGCACAGCGGAAAAATAAAAAAAATTGATGCCGCTTTCCCTTTGCCCAAGACCCATTTGTTTTGATTATTCTACAAGCTTAGGCATGTTACTATATATATTATAAGTATAAAACTCATAAAACATGCAAAGAACATAAACCTAAACATGCTAACTATCATAAGAACTCTAATTAAAATAAAGAAAGAAAAATGACTTACTTGAACCATAACTCCTCAAGTCCTCCCTCCAATTACAAGCTTTTCTCGAACCAGCAAGCTCTTCCACGCTTCAAAGAGCCACCCAAGTGTGTGGCCTATAAGGATGCACACACCAAAGCCAAAACTCAAGGCAAGACTACGCCTTGAGTGCACGGGTATTTTGCCCTTGGTGCTAGCCTATGCAAATACCTCAAAACTTTTAACTCAATGTCCTCTAGTCAATTAGACTTAAGGAGCTTCAAAATCAGTTGCTTACTCTTAAACTTTAGAGTTGCTCACTTATATAAACCCAAGATATGAAAGGTTTGGTGAAAAAAATTATGAAGAATTCATTGGGTTTATATAGTGCTCCAAAGACAACAAAATTAATTAAGAATCCGATGTGGGATAAAAGCCAATTTATTCTTAGCCATTGGATTTTAATTTTAAGGTTTAATGAGATTATAAAACCCTAACAAGAGTTTGGGCCGATTTAGAATTCAAAACAAATAATAAAAAAATTTCTATTCACGAGTTACTATTCACACGTTCATGTGAATAGTAATTTTTTTAATCTATTTTTCCAATTCCCAAAGTACCCCTATCGTCATTCATCAATCCCTAAGCCACTATGAAACCTCATAAATGATCTGTTCAATAATTAAACACATTGAATCATTTATGAATAATTTCTACAGCAATCATATATGCTGTTAAATTTGTACTGTGCACTGTTAACCATTGATTTCGACTTTGTTGTGTGTGACCTTTTGGGTTCCCCTCAAGTTGGACATGAAATGAATCGTGATAATTTAATCGAACATAAATTATCCTCCGATCAAATGGTCGTTCGATTTCAATGACCAAGGTTGACATCTAGCAACATGCCAAGGCCCCCAAATGAGAAGGAAAGATATATACCCATTCTGTATGCAATTTATATATGATATCGTATCTCGCCTCACTATATCCCCACCTATTGACCTAGGGTACGGAAAGTGTCTACCCATATGGTCAAAGGTATGATGTTGATAGTGTCATGAATCGTGCTAACCCAATAATCTCACATGATTCTTCTGCTGTGGCCACAGTCTCAAGCACTGATTACACATATCAACCCGTGAACTGGAATACTACTCTTATAAGAAAATATTATCTAAGAGAGTGGCGATTCTCTGTTGTATCTTTACAAACTTCATGTGTTTCAAAAAATGACCCAATCATACCCTTATGACCGGATCTTTTGAACCGGGAAAGGAGAATGTCAAAGTTATTTGATCCACACATAAGATTGTAAAGACCTCAAGTTTAAGGACTAGTGATACAATCGATACATGAAAGTTCTCACAGACACATGGGATAAACACTCCATATGAAAAGTTTCAGCGGTCAGTTCGATGGACACGAGTAACTCATGCATCCATGTGATACACCAAGAAGACGAATCTCCGCTAGTAGCCTATGAGATCGGCTACCCCACTTAAGGGCGGATCATATCATCATGCTAGTCTCTCCACTTTTTGAACGTTCAGATTATTCACAAAACTATGACTATGAACATTTAAGAGTAATGATTCTTATAAAGCGTGGAAGCCATCGTCTTATTACTCCAAGGGCTTTATTACAGTGTTGATGATTCATATAAGTTATGTAATACACATATAATAAAGATTGCCATTTTATTAATTAATGAAAATATTACAAATACATGTACACATAACCCATCCACAAGTTGGGTATAGGGCATATCCCTAACAATTATATCATGGTCTAGAGAGAAAGATCAGGATGACTTGAGGGCATTGACAGAGGCCTTTCTGAAATAATATGTCATAGTCCTGGAGATAGAATTGTCACTTCGTGACATAAAAAATACCAAACAGAAGCCATAAGAGAGTTTCAAAGATTATGTGGATCGCTGGAGAAGCCAGCTCTTGAAGATGCAGACTCGCCTCTCGAAGATGACCAAATTAATATGATCATTAAGGGCACCAAGCCCTCCATTTATAGCAAGCTGAGGAGGATGACCTCCATGATTAGTGACTTTCAACAGTTAAGAGAAATTGTCATGAATATTGAGGAAGAGGAAACCGAGAACAGAAAGTTTTATGGCCAAAATAGGAAGATCATTGGGGGGCCTTCAGGGACCATGCCCGCTCCTGCTGAGGTCGCTGCCATCAGAAACAAGCGATTCTCTAATTTTGGTAGACCTTTATCAAAGGTTTTTGAAAAAGTGGAAGAGGCAAGGACTCATAAAACACCATTCACATACGTGAACAAAAATTACAAAAAAAAAAAAACACCCATGACCGATAGACCCACCAAAGAAACAAACAAAGCCAGCAAACCTTATCTTCACCAAATATCAAACAACAAAGAACAAACCACCAAAAACTAACCGACCAAAGCAACAAAAAATAGTCCAAACCAGTCCAAAAAATAGTCTAAAACTAGTTCAGAAAAAGTCCAAAAGAGTCCCTAAAACAGTCCAGAAAATAGTCCAAAAATAGCCCAAAATAGTCCAAAAAACCCGCAGAAAATAGCCCCAAAAGCAGCAAAAATAGCAGCCCAAAACAGCAGCCCAAAATAACGAAATAGCGAGCAGAAACAGCGGACCATAAAACCAAAAAAAAACCAGTAAGCTTTAATCCTTCCAGCGACGGCTTGACGAGTTTCCGAGAAATAACTTAAAATGTAAGACCTGAGGGCACCCTTTACCATATTTATTTTATTATTCTGGACGTGACATGCCTGGTTAGACATGAAATACGTCCAACCTGCATGCGAGGTCCTACATTAAAGACGGTCAAATTTTTGGTCACATTTTCTTTCTTTTATTTAGTTATTTATTTTGCCATTCATTTAGTGTTATTCATCCTTTTTTATTTATTCATTTACTTCTGTCATAATTTTCTTTTTATGCACTTATTTTAACTTTTTGTCTATTTATTGTTAGCTTATTATTTCGCCTTTGCTATATTTATTTCATAGTTCTGGATGCGGCATGCCAGTTGGACGTGAAATATGTCCAACAGGGTATGTGAGGTCTAACATCAAAGACGGCCAAATCTTTTGGTCAATCTTTCTTTGACGTTCCATTATTTATTTTTATTCCGCATTTATTTTATTATTTATCTTTATTTTATTATTCTGTATTTATTTTTGTTATTTATCTTTTTGCCTATTTACTTTTATTATCTCGCATTCTACTTTTATGTCCGTTTACATTGCATTAATGGTTATGTGTATTATCCCTTGCAGAATATCAGATGAAAATCCATACATAAATTCTGTAGCTGAATCCGGATGGAGGGTAGTGCGGTCTATACTTGGGATATACTCCACGTACTGCTCGGGAAATATCATATATGCGTGTTCATGTCATTATTGATGCTATTTTTGTAAGAACGTTCGAATGTGTTTTCGAACGCAACTCGAACGCAAGCATTCTGCCTCACTCCGTTCGAACGCGTTTTCGAACACTAAACGAACGTGAACTCTCTGAAATACTTCATTCGAACGCTTTTACGAACGCTACACGAACGCGCACACACTAGATAACCTCTTACTTTATATTTCATGTATTTTTATCTCTTTAATTATTTACTTTGCATTATGCGCTTAATTATTTGCATTTACTATTAACGTTTATTTATTGGTCTTATAATTTATATTATCGTACTTCTTTATTTAATATGCTTTTGAAACTATGTATTTGCTTTTATTTATATTCATGTTTATGAGTGTGCAAATTTGTGTGTTATTTGAAATATCTTGTATGTGTTGCATAAGACTTGGTTATACCATTGTATGAATCCGTCCATTATACTGGCATAAGTAATGGACCATTCCGAACCCAACAATTTGAGGTCTTCCCTTGCGAGGTGAGAGTGCGGCCTTAAATATTTTCTCAGTTCACATTGGATGATGACTAATTTATTCTCTGGTTTAGTCCCCCACGGGCTACTTCGTACTCTCTACATGCTGCGAGACCAATAGTGTCGTGGTCGCCGAATATTATAGGCATAGCGGTAAACCTCGCTTCGCTCCTACAATAGTATTATTATTATAAATTATTCTTAAAGTAAATATTCATAGCCGTCGGTTTTGAAATAAGATAAATTCGTATAACCTAGAAGACTAACACATGTCGTATATTGGAATTGGAGTTTCAATGGTTTAATTCGATGTACCATGAGTAATGGAAACTCATATAGACATGTGGGTATTCGTTGAAGCGAATACTGAATCATTCACAGGTTATTTCTAATAGTTGAAAGTACACACCATCGTCAATAGGAATCTCCTCGAGTCGAGTAAAATATGTAATCCTTTGACTATAAGATAATATTGATTTTGTGTGTGATCATTCACACTTTGATGTCATATATGTTGGAGAGCTTTCATTGTCTGACTTTTAGATATTTGTTGGTTTTGGATCGATGTACTTGTTAATTAAGTGTGTATCAAGATAGAATCCGCCGACCTATATGTGTACCATAAGGGATTTTGGTATCTATGTGTGTAAGTCACGATTCTCAAGACTTTGGCTAAAGCCGATCACCTATGGTAGATCGCATATATTAGAAATAACGTTCTGATTAGTGGTAAAGAATTGTAGACATGTCGACATGAGATGTGCGCCTTGGAAACTTGACGTTGTAATTTATGTTTCCTAAGAACAACTCGGATAGCCTACGACAGAGAGGTTGTTAAACATATGTGATGACCTCTACTTGTATAGTTAAGAAAGGTCGTTCGTGTTTTTCGCGAATTTGGAGATGACCAAATTACGTACATATAAGCTAGGCTTATAGACAAACGTGTCTGGACTTACCGAATCTCACAATATCAAGTGTACTCGTTGAGCACTTGGGTAGCCGATAATGTTTGATAATAAATAATATTTTATATTATAATTATCAATTAAAATAATAAGTATTATTTGATAACATTAATTATTTACTTTGACCCAATTGGATTAATTAGATTAATCCAAAATTACACAATGGCTTTATTGTAATTTCATAAATATCTCTACCATTGGAGGATATTTTGATAATTATAAAATTTGTAATAATAAGTGTATTTGGTTTGATTTAATTGGATTAAATCAAAGTGGTAGACAATTAACTAATTAATTAGTTAAACTTTATTTAGATTTAATTGGATTAAATCAAAGTGGCAAACAATGAACTAATCAATTGGTTAAATTTTGTCTAGATTTAATTGGATTAAATCAAAGTAGTAGTACAAAAGTGATTAGTCATACCTAATTATGTATTTGGACAAATTGGATTAAGCCCAAATAAAAATTTTATTAAATAAAAATTACATAAGCTTCACTATAAAAGGCAAGCTTGAGCAAGTTTTTAAGCAAGCAAGCATTAAAGCAAAGCATAAAAGAAATTAGCCTAAAGAAGTGATTAGAGAAGCTTTGAAAGTTCTCTATATATTTTAATAAGGAGAAAAATATTAGATCTTTAGTTCAAGCTTATCATGTAAGTTTGATCTTCTCTAGCTATGTTTTTTGTATTTGATAGATAATAGTATAGCTTGAAGTTGAAATTAGGCTAATGAATTGTGTATGGATGCTTTTGAAACACAAATACAATATATTTGTCTACAAAATGGGACAGAAAAAGATATCAAATAGAGACTCCAAGAAGTACAAAACTACAAGACCATATGTAGCTCGTGATGCATGTCTACATTGCAAGAAGTCAAGATATTGGAAGAAAGATTATCCAGAGCTGAAAGGAAAGGCAGGACCCTCAGGTACGCTTTGTATTTTTCTTATTATGGACATCTCATTAGCCTTATATGCAAATAGAGGATGAATGTTAGACACCGGAAGTTCCATTCATATTTTCAACTTCATGTGTGTCATGAGGGTTAAAAGAAAATTGAACAAATGGGAGATCCAGCTTAGAGTTGGATTTGGTGAGACATTGGATATCAATGCCATATAAACGATTGTTCTATATCTCCCTAATGGATGTAAATTATTTTTAAATGACTGTTTTTATGTACCATCTCTTATCAGAAAAATAATATCGTTATCAATATTGGATAAAGAGGAATATAAAATAAATATTAAAGATAGTGATTTATGTTTATATGATAAAGATAATTATTTAATATGTAATGTTTTTTATCTAACGGTCATTATATTTTGTAAACATATCGAAATGTCTTTAATATAGAGGAAAATACAAGTAAAAGATCTGAATTTAATAATATTGAATTATGACATATGAGAATGGGTCACATAGATGTTAGACGTCTATCAAAATTGGTTAAGTATGGTTTGATTGAAGATCTTATGTTACATCCTTATCCGATTTGTGAATCATGTATCCAAAGGAAAATGATAAAGGCCTCATTTCTTGGTATTGGACATCGTGCTGAAGATTTATTAAAACTAGTACATAGTGATGTGTGTGATTCATTCAATTCAACATAATTCATGATTTTCACTATGATATGTCAAGATATAATTATGCCTATTTCATGAGACATAAATCGGGAACATTTAAAAAATTTAAAATATTCTGAAATGAGGTAGAAAACAAATCGGGAAATTCATCAAGTGTCTTCGAACAGATCGAGTTGGTGAATTCATGAGTGACGAATTCAGAAGTTATTTAAGGGAGAATGAGATTCTCGTCCAATATAGCCCACTAGGAACTCATCAACACAATGATTTGTTTAAGCGGAGAAATCATACTTTATTGGATATGATGTGATCTATGATGATTTATAAAGATCTTCCATATTATCTTTGGGGTTATGTTTTGCTTACTACTGCCCACATACTTAACAGAGTTCCATCGAAAGCTGTTTCTACGACCTCATATAAGATATGATTCTAAGATGGAACCAGAGATCTAACTAGATGAAGGATTTACAACACAGGTTCTACATAAGTCGAATAGAATATCAAGGTCTCCAGATAGACTATTTTTAACGTCTGATGAGAGACTTGATGTTCTCTTCTTGGAGAAAACAGATCCAGCTAATTATAAAGATGAGATGTTGAATATCGATTCGGGAAAATGGTAAGAAGCCATGAAATCCAAAATGGATTATGTGCATGACAATCAAGTCTGAGACTTATTTTAAACTTCTTGAATGAGTTAAACCTATTAGTGTTC
Organism: Zanthoxylum bungeanum; assembly: GCA_019454045.1. Classification (NCBI taxonomy): domain Eukaryota; kingdom Viridiplantae; phylum Streptophyta; class Magnoliopsida; order Sapindales; family Rutaceae; genus Zanthoxylum; species Zanthoxylum bungeanum. The sequence goes on along the minus strand of SKCR01029482.1, from coordinate 95,826 downwards.
CTAGAACATGTCAATGATCTCTAAGAGTGATTTGTGTGTGAATTATCAAGAGAGTTGCGGAATACTCACATTGATTGGTTGAGGAGATTTCAAAAATTTTCCTTCTTTGTTGGATGTGTTGGAAGCTTCGGAGCTTGAGATTGAGTTCCAAACTCTCAGATTAGTCTCCCTATCACCTTCATTTGACTCATTGAAGTGCTATTTTGCTTGAATTTTTGCTACAAAAATTCCATGGAGAGAGCTTGAAGTTCGGCCAAGGCAAGAAAGAGAGAAGAAATGTGAATAGTTCATGTTTTTCAAAAATAATTAACCTTTTATATTTAGTTGGTGTGTGGAATAAATCAAATTTACTTTATCCAACCACTTACATCACTTTGATTTGAGTTTTGGAGTGTTGAGCAATTAATCCAATTAATAAGTTCAACCACTTGCATCACAAATAGTGACAAGTTGATGTAAGTTGGTGGGATCCACTTTAAATTCAAAATTCAAGTGGTTCGTTCAACACACTTCGGGCTCGGTTTCATTTATTCCGAATAAACGAATTTTCTGTCGCTACATAATTAAATCCAATTTAATTAAATAATAATACCTAGCAAAATTATTACGGAAGTTGCTTACGAATTAATTCTAAATTAATTCATTCGCTTGAATTAAAATCCAATTTTAATTGCGTATTGAAATCTGATTTCATTTAATATATCCAATATATTATTTTAGCCAAATAAATAAATTAAATAGTAAAATCTAATTTAACTATTAAATTTATTTTACCGATTAATTCCAAATTAATCACGTTCTCTCTTCTCGAGGAAATTAATCCCAGATAAATTCTCGATGCAATTAATCCCATATTAATTTTTTCTCTTTTAATTAATCCCAGATTAATTTATTACCGTAATTAACCCAGATTAATTTTCTCTCTCTCATAATTAATCCCAGATGAATTCTGTTCGAGTCAAACATCATCAGTGAATCTTTGGGAGGCGACCCAAGAGATTCCTGTATATATTGGCAGTAAATATGGTCATCGGACTATCTGAATATGTGCGTACCTAGTACCACGTTCTTACCGATTTACAAGACATGGTTGGCTTCTAGCAAAGTACCGTGCCTACCCAATTCTCCATAAATATTCTTTTCAGGAATATGCAATCTTTGTCAGGCGTAGTATACGAAGTATTACATATTACAATCCAGTATCATATGTCACATGCTAGGCCTTGGGCTGCAATTGTGTCTGCCCCGTACAAAGCATATATCGAATCTCTGGTAACTAGTCTCTATAATCGGATAATCATGACCTAGTCATATTACCCCGATGACTATAGTACTTAAGAGTACTAGTTCCGTATCCTACGTGATCATCATCTCCATATGACTAAAGTGATACTTCCATCTTGACATCACACCCAATGCACTACGATTCTCAGTATACCCAGAAGAGGCGTACACGGAACATGTTAAAGCCCCGGACTACCAAAACCAAAGTATACTGATTGTCGCAAGTATTAGCGATGCAAGTCTCAGGTTAAGACCAAATACACCTACCCTGATACGGATTCCCATAGACACATAATCATACTACCAATGGGATTCCGAGGGGTCTATCCAGAGCGAATCTGTTTTCGTACCATCGGTAAACAGAACCTCCTATTACACTTGCATGAGTATCTAATACCCAAATATACGAGAACTATGACGTTACGCTTCCATAACACGCACAAGTGTAATACTAGCCTATTCCGCATCATCGATGTCCAATCTCGAGAATACTACGATTAGGGATATTTAATGATTAAACCTTACATGTATTAATACTGTCTCATATCTTATTAATCCGGTACTAATCATATGAACTTTTATCATTTATATATCCCGGTAATCCAATTACAAATGATAAAAGAGCAATTTCTTTTTGTCACATAGTTAATTTGTACAACAACATCATGTTCTGTACAAATAGTGATGTTATGGGTCATAATTGTCCAACAATCTCCCACTTGGCCTATAGCCAATCACTCAAGTGTCCTACACCTGAACTATGTACGGGTCACTCAAACTTCTGATGAGAAATAACTTTCGTCAGCAGATTTACAAGATTATCATCTAATGTGGTTTATTAGATCATTACATCACCACGATGTATGATCTTACGAATCAGATGAAATAGTTGAAGTACATACTTGGATCGTTGATGAGACCGCGATTCTTTAGCCTGTGCTGTAGCCCAGCTCAGCTGCTAACAAAACTATTTCTAATCTAATTAGGAATATTATAGATCCAATATGCTTCTTTTGCTGCCTCAGTTGCAGTAATATTTCGCTTTTATTGTTTATTCGGCAACAGTACCTTGCTTGGAAGATTTCCATCTCACTTTTCCGTTATTCAAACTATATACATACCCTGATTGTGACTTACAGTCGTCTTTATCGGTTTGGAAACTTGCAGTGGTGAACCTAGTCACTTCAAGTTCTCCCTCTCCATAAATTAAGAATGCATCCTTAGTTCGTCTAAGACTCAATGATGTTTTTAACATCAATCTAGTGACTATCACCTGGATCGGCCTTATTGTAACTCTATATGCTCAAAGCATATGAGACACCGTGTCACGTATATATTTTTCAATGTACGAGTTCTCGGAGAGTGCCAACAAATTTTAGATTTATCCTACTAGATCCTTATTCCTAGAATAAAGGTTGCATCTCCCAAGTATTCAATGGAGAATTTTAATGAAAGCCAAGCTTTCACCGATTGTTAATATGAGAATGTCATTGCTGTGAAGCAATACATCATCATTTTATAGGACAATCATTGTTAGTGCGCACCCACTAACCTTCTTATATACACAAGAATCATTATCTTTTTGAATGAAGTCATATACCATTATGATATCATCATAACGTTGGTTCCAAGAACATAATGCTTACTTCAATCCATAAATGGATCGATTTAACTTGCAAACCTTGTTTGCATGTTCTGGCACGACAAAACTGTCAGGATGTAAACATCCTCCTAAAGGTTTCCGTTTAAGGAAAGCGATTTTGACGTTCAACTGCTATATTTCATAAAAGAAATATGCAGCATTAGCAAGCATTATCCGAATGGATTTAATCATGGCAACGGGTAAAAGAGTTCATCGTAATCGACACTATATTGATGACGATACCCTTTCACTACAAGCCTAGCTTTATACGTTTGTATGTTGCCATATTTTAAGTGTGTCTTCACCATGAAGACTCACCAATAGGCACAATGCCTTTTGGTACATCAACTAGTATCCAAACTTGGTTGATATACATGGAATCTATTTCGGACTTTATGACACTTTGCCATAAAAGGAATCGATACCTTGTATCGTTTCCTCATACGTAGTCAGTTCATCTTCCTCAATAAGATTGACATCTACATGAGGTGATATCAGAAACCCATACCTCTTAGGTTGTTTTCTGACTCTCTCCAACCTACACGGTTCTTGTGTATTCGAAGATTATTGGTATAGTTTCATCCCTGATGAACGGTTTGTGTTCCGTAAGGACTCGGTGCCTGGAACAGTATTACTCTGATTTCCATCGAGTTTTACTTTCCTCCCACTTACCACTGCATATAGAAATTCCTCTTACGAAAACCGCATGGATAGAAAAAATTACATTATTCTCTAGTAAGTTTTATAAGTACTATACTTTGGTTTCCCTAGGATAACCAATTATAAATTAGATACTTATCCGAATTGGGTTCTATTTTGGTATCATCCAAACGTATGTCCAGCATTCCTAAATCTTCAGGAATGAGAAATCTAGTTTGTTTCATGTTCATATCTAATATGAAATCTGTCTAACAGATTTTCATGAAACCTTATTCAAAATAAGTATTGCACTATTTAATGCTTATCCCTTGAAGGAAATTGGTAGCTCAAAGCGACTCATCATTAACCTTATCATGTCCAATAAAATTTGGTTTCTCCATTTTGACACACCGCTCAATTGAGGTGTTTCGGGAGGAGTCCACTGTGAAAGAATACTATACTCTTTCAGGTAATCGAGAAACTTATTGCTTAAGTATTTTCCAAAATGGTCTAACCGTGACGGTTTAATACTTTAGCCGGTATGTCTATCTACTTCGTGTCGAAACTCTTTGAATTACTCAAAAATTTACGATTTGTGTTTCGTTTGAAACACATAACCGTAATACGATTCCACATCCGTAAAAGTTACAAAGTATTCATATCCACCTCTAGCCTAGCTAGACATGGGCCCACTTACGTCACTATGAACAAAGGCTAAAAGATCGGTGGTATTTACATTTTTACCAAGTAAAAGATGTTTTAGGCGCTTTGCCTAATAAACTAAATTCGTAGACATCATTTGAATTAGAATCAAATCCGTCCTAGTATCCACTCTTCGAAAGTGTGGATAAACGAGTCTTGTTAATGTGTCCTAGACAACAATGCCACAAATAAGTCTTAACTGATTAATTCAGTTTGAGCTATTTGTTTGTTATGTTATATGTTTGAGATTAATTTTATATTCTAAATATAAATACTATTATTCACATCTAATGTGCTTATCTCAATATCAAAACACTCAGTGTTCTAAAATATAAAGGCATACCCGCAACGGGTTAAACTAGATATAGAGATAATGTTTCTAGTCAAACTAGGTACATTATAATAGTTTCCTAATTCAAATACATGCCCCAAGGGCAGTTCCAAAACTTAGGTTTCTATGGTTAAAACAGCGACTCTCGTCCCGTTTCCGACTCGTAGGTCGATCTCATCTGTAGTCAGTCTCCTGCTAATCAGCAGATTCTGCACATCAGTATATATTTATGTACCAAATATAGTATCAAAAATCCAATTTTGAAACTAATAGTGAACATGTTTATGACAATCATACTTGAACCCGGAGCCTTGCCCCACCTTCACTTCCTTCATGTCTGCCTTATTCATACGGCAGTCACGCTTCTAGTGACCCCGTTTGCCATAGTTTAGGCAGACATCTTGGGATATGTCTTTTGTCTTCCTACAAGACTGTGACGATTTTACCTTTTGCCTTTTTTTCCATATCCCTAAAAGCTTTCGACCAAGCCTTGTTTCTATGATGTCGAAGTAAGATGCGCCTTGCGCTTCTTGCCCTTTTGCAAACTTTGGCTCTGTCTCATTGAACATAGCCATTAACTCTCCAAGAGTTTTCTATTGCAATTAGTACTTCTAAGATCTAAGAATAGATTTATGAAGATTCTTCAATTTCAACATCGTGGTTTAAGGATATAATCCTTAGTTCTGACGAAGAAATTAATGAGTCATTGCGGCAAGCATAACGGATTGAGCACTAAAGTTATTATCACAATGAGTCTTCCAAAACTCATGCTCTACTATTTGCTCAACTCCAGGCTTAGGCTCGAGAGGTCACTCTATCAAATAAAATAACTTCCCGGCTCCCATGACAATCCTGAGGTTTTATTCCCAATCTGAAAATCGAAGTCATTTGATGAGTGGTAATTATATCACTATTTCACACGCATCTAACCTAATATTTGTATAGTTTCTCGAGTTTTATGAATGTTTTGATATGTTTTTATTTATTTTATAGATAAAATAATATTGGGACTTAATGGAATCAACTCGAGGGTAAAAAGATGAAATCCGGAGGAAAAAAAGGTCAAAAACAAAATTTACTATACGCATCACGAAATGCAGTCCTAAATTCCAATTTTGCGTAATTTTCGTATTTTGGCCATACCGTTTTCATCTGATATCCTATTGAAGTGATTTAAGTTGCAGATTGAATAAGACTCGAAGATCTACAACTTTGAAAGTTAAAATAATTTCGAATTCTGAAGTTTCCACGACCGAAATTGATGAACAATCCAGTATATTTTATGAAATTACTATAGTCATTTTCAAAATATAAAATAAAATTTTCAAACTTCCATATTTGATGCCATGTTTGGTGTCATATTTGGTGGAGTAGTCGGTCGAGCAATCGGTGGAGAAATTGGTGGAAACCTTTAGATTTTCCTATAAATACCAAGCCATTTCATTTATAGTTCTCATGCTTTCCTTAGGTTTTTGTAAGGAATTTAAGGATTGCATCTTGTTTGTATTTATTTTCAGTATTTAATTTATGTATTTTTACTTTCAGTAATAGTAGTAATTTATTTTTCTTCTCTTTTCTTTTATGTTAGTAGTTAGATTTCCGCTAGAGGGAAGGGTGAAGCTTTTATTATTTTAATTTAGATTAATCTCCTTTAATTATAATATAGAAATTATAATTCAAACTAAAAGGTTTACCGCCTTAATGGCTGGTTTTATTTATTTAACATAATGTGACACCGCCTATATGGTCGGTCTTTAGGTGACAGATGATTACCGCCTATATGGCTAGTTTATGGACAAATAATGATACCGCCTTTGTGGCTGGTTGGACTTAATTAAAATATGACTTAATGAGGATACCGCCTATATGGCTGGTTGGTAATATCACTGATAAATTCTATATTATAGTAAGTGAGATTTCTAAATTAGAAATAGTAAAGGTGGATCCCCTAACCCCAACATTTTATTTTTATTCTAGGGAAGTGATGAAACACAATATCCACACACTTAATAATTATTATTCTTTTTATTGGTAATTTTTTAGTTTGTTTATTGAGTCTTAAGCTTAATGATTCTTGTTAACTGGCCATTAATAAGATTGATTTAGTAAACTTAAAATGAACAAGACATAGAGATTTTAGGTTTCAGCCTTATATTCAATAGCCCATGATCTTCTTTGAGGATAGATAACCCTTTAATAGATTTCCTTACAGGATATTCATATACTTGTTGGACGGGGTAGCCAAAATTGGAACTTGATCTTAACGAATCCAGGTAATTTAGTTAACATAGACATATGGTTCAATTGGATTATACTGGGTATTTGCATCAAACCATCGACAGAGGCTTTTGCATATTTTCGTGGTACAGGTTAGCAAACTGATTTATTACACATATGTAAGAGAATCAATTCATCTTTAGAACAATATTGTGTGGGTCACGACTCTAGATCTTTGAGTCTTTTCTTTTATTTTCCTTAGCATTTTCTTTTGAGTCTGTTTTTATTTTAATTAGCAAATCCACATTCAACCAACCAAAAGCAATCAATTCTCTTCTCCCTATAATTAGATACATGTAAATAAATAGTATCAATAATTAATAACAACAATAGGAATTAAGTGCTCGTGGGATCGATATTTTTATACTACTTGAACGATACGTGAGCTTGCGTTATACGCGTGTGATTACGTTGGTCACTGTTTAAAGACATTTTTCACCTAGGATTATGTTTTAAACGCTAATCTTTCAATTATCTTGATTCTAATAGTCCAACTATCTAATCAACGATTTCGGGTACAATCGAATATAATGATTACTATAGTCTAACTATATAATCAACTATAATCGATCGGTTAAATTCAAATATATTGATTACTATAATCCAACTATAAATGAAGTAGTTTGAATACAGTTCAACTGTTAAATTAAAACAACAATTAAATATTAGTCCGACTAATATATTTACATTCAAATAATGACGAAAAAATGAAATGAGCGCGTATGGGCAAGTATATAAACGAAATTGCAAATTTAATACTTGCATCCCACTATTTTTTGGCGAGCCTCTAACCCTCTGTGTAGTACTCGAAAAACCCAGTTTCCTAGTGGGCGGGGATCCCATTAAATAACACACAACCTTGGCTTTGGCCAATAAGTTTTATAAAACTTAACTAGGTAGATCTGTAAGATCAATTGGATCTCATGTAATTCCTAGATCCAGTAGGTGGACCTCCAAGTCCGAAACATATATCCAATATATGCCAATATATCCAATAGATTGTCTAACATTTTCCTCTAAATCTTAATAATTCTAGTTAAGCGTGACCCATTGACAGTGGGAAAGCTTCGTAATCGAGGCTGATGAACAAGAAGTGACCTTGACTTTGGCCAACAAATCACAACTTTCCCAAGGCATACGATATGGAACAAAGCCTTCATGATTCAAACACATCCGCGATGGACAAAGGTCTTGACTTTGGCCAACAAACCAGTGTCAATCTTGGATCTCGAGAGAGAATCACTCAATGGAAGGAAATCTCTTAATATTTGTTGAATGCTTTTGTCGCGATTTGGCAACCAAGTTATTATCTTTATCAGGTCTCATCATACACCCTTAAGCATGCATTCTAAAGCGTTATAAGGCACAATAAAATTAATAATGATATGTGGATGGATATATATAATATAATTTGTTCCTAGAAAAAATCTCTCATTTTCCTCTCTCCCGCTAGCACTATTCTTACTTCTACCCAATTACATAATACTTCTAAAGAAACCTCATTTACATTGAGGGAAATAGGTGAGAAGAGAAATACAATGAGAAAAGAGGTAACAGGCTGGACACGCAGGTCCAATTTAATAAATTCTAAATTTATTACAACAATTTCCAAAATTGTCCTCACCCTTCTAATATCCATCTGATATACATTATTCATTCATACATCCAAGTATTCACACAAATCATGTTATCAATCAATCTAATCCAATTAATTAATCTTTAATTAGTGACCATCCAATGCTCAAACAACGATTTGATTTGCGCGAGTCAAACTCGTTTAAGAATAAATACTCAAAGTACGTATTCTTGAATTATATCGAACTATAATTTTAAATCCAATTTAATTTATATTCAATACTAATTCATATTTAATTTCAAATTAAATAATTACACTTTCAATTGTGTCTTTTAGACTTGGATTCCAAATCCAATCTTTATGGGTCTCAAAGGCCCAATTAGTATGCGATATTATTCAATTAAAGTCCAATGGACTTTCAATTAATTCATTAGGCATGGGCTTTGGCAATTATGGGTCAAACCCCAGATGCCAATGTTGGACAGTTATGACCCACAGCATCACTGTTTGTAAAAAATATTGTGTTTTTGTACAAAATTAACTATGTTATAATGAAATTATCTTTTACCGTTTTGTGATTCATTTACTTTGATATATATAAATGGTAAAATTCCTTATGATTAGTTCCGGATTGAGATAATATGAGACCGTATCAATCCATAAAGGTTTAATCATTAAATATCTCTAGTCGTAGTATTATCGAGATTGGACATTGATAATGCGGAATAGACTAGTATTGAACTTGTGCACGTTATGAGGGCATAACGGCATAGTTCTCATATGTTTAAGTATATGATACCTATGCAAGTGCGATATGAGGTTTTGTTTTACCGATGGTACGGAAAACAGCTTCGCTCTGGATAGACCCCGCGGAATCCCATTGGTAGTATGTATATGTGTCTATGGGAGTCCGCTTCAGGGTAGGTATATTTGGTCTTAACCTGAGACTTGTATCGCTAGTACTTGCGACAATCGGTAAACTTTGGTTCTGGTCGTCCAGGGCTTTAACAGGTTCTGTGTACGCCTCTGTTGGGTTTATTGGGAATCGTAGTGTATTGGATGTGATGTCAAGACGGAAGTATCACTTCAGACATATGGAGATGATGATCAAGCAGGGATTCATAACTAGTTCTCTATTGTGTTGCAACTATCGGGATAATATGACAAGGTCATGATTATCTGATTCAAAGAGACTAGTTGCTAGATATCCGATATGTGCTTCGTACGGGGCAGACACTATTCCAGCCCCAGGCCTTGCACGTGACATCCGATACTGGATCGCAATGCACAATACTACGGTATACTACGCTTGATAAAGATCGTATATTCCAGTAAGAATATTTCTGGAGAATTGGGTAGGCATGGTGCTTTGCTAGAAGCCAACCTTGTCTCGTAAATCGGTAAAAATGTAGTAAGAGGTACGTACGTGTTCGGATAGTCCGACGACCGTATTTACTGCCAATATATCCGGAGATCTATTGGGTCGCTTTCCGAAGATTCACCGATGATGTTTGATTCGAACTTTATTAATCTGGGATTAATTGTGGAGAAACTTTATCTTGGATAAAGTAATATTTGAAGAGAGTGAAAGATTAATTTGGAATTAATCGATAAAATAATATATTCGATATATTAAACGAAATTGGATTTCGACGCGGAATTAAAATCGGATTTTAATTCGGGCAAACGAGTTAATTTAGAATTAATTCGTTAGCGACGTAAATAGTAATTTCGCTAGGCATAATTATTTAATTACGTCGCGACTGAAATTCGTTAATTCGAAATTAGCGAAACCGAGCCCGGAAGTGTTTGCAGACCCACTCATATTTCGAATCTAGTGGGGCCCACAAGTCACATCGCGAGTCACATCACTTGTCATGAAAATGTGATAGATGTCAAAATTTACTTTTTGGTGAGTGACATGTTGTCACTATTCATGATGGAGTTTGGTATGGGCATTTAATGCCATTTTGGAGCCAAAATCCTTGTTGACTTTTTGGAAAAGCATATACCACTTTTGGTAAAGCTTTTTGGAAATTATTATTGTTTTACAAATAAACTACAAAACTTGAAAACTCTCTCATCTCTTTGAAAAAACCGTGAACCTCCATTGAAGAAAGAAGATTTGATTTTCTTTCTTCATTTTGCTAACACATTCAAGGATCAAACAAAGGTGATAGGGAACCGAATCTTAGAGCTTGGATTCCTTAAAGCTTGGAGCTTCATCATCTTCAACAAAGCTTCTCTTGGCCGAATCTCAAAGAGGACTTGGAGCAATTTTTTTGTTGATCAACACATCCTTAAACCGATCGATGTAAGTGTGTTTCCGCCATACTTCTTCGTTATTCATTCGCATTTCTTTGTTCATTATGATCTTGGGACTAATCATAGAAACCAACAGCCAAGGCCCAATTAGGAATCACCATATGCCAAAAATCAATTTAGGCCCATTAGGCTCAATCAAAACTTTAAAGGCCCAGTTATCATATTTGGACTTTATGGAAGTGATTTTAGGCCCAATTGGATCCAACCAATTATCCTAAACCAAACTTGGCCCAACCAAACCCATCAAGCCCAAATACAATAATTAAATTAATTCATTATTACAAATTACAAATTAATTCAATTCAAGTGTAATTAGTACAATTAATCAATTAATCTAATATTTCCAAAATACTAATTAATTCAATTAATCATACTTATCATTTCTAATTCATGTCCAATACAAATTGAAGCAAAACAATTCATTATAATATGCTTCAAACTCATGGCAAAGGTATACAAAAATCATTCAATTTGATTTCAATCCAATTTAAATCAATATTCAATATTTCTATCATGACAACAACACATCCAATATGTCAAATTTCAAAAATTCTCATGAGCTTTCCTAGGTCATATATTTCGGCCAACATAAGGATTTTGGGAAATTTATTCTAATCAATTTTACACAAACCCAATGATGCAAAACTCTAAGTAATCATCATCTAACATCAACCAAACATTCAATTTCGCATTTCATGCTCCAAGCAAAAATACCCAAATTTAAAGTCATGAACCCTAGAAATCCAAATCAAACTTAGATCGCTCTGATACCATTGTTAGTGTTCCTAGAACATGCCAAGGATCTTTAAGAGTGATTTGTGTGTGAATTTTTAAGAGAGTTGTGGAATACTCACATTGATTGGTTGAGAAGATTTCAAAAATTTTCCTTCTTTGTTGGATATGTTGGAAGCTAAGGAGCTTAAGATTAAGTTCCAAACTCTCGGATTAGTCTCCATATCACCTTTCTTTGACTCATTGAAGTGCTAGCTTGCTTGAAGGTTTGCTACAAAAATTCCATGGAGAGAGCTTGAAGTTCGGCCAAGGCTAGAAAGAGAGAAGAAATGTGAATAGTTCATGTTTTTCAAAAATAATTAACCTTTTATATTTAGTTGGTGTGTTGGAATAAATCTAATTACTTTATTCAACCACTTACATCACTTTGATTTGAGTTTTGGAGTGTTGAGCAATTAATCCAATTAATAAGTTCAACCACTTGCATCACAAATAGTGACAAGTTGATGTAAGTTGGTGGGATCCACTTTAAATTCAAAATTCAAGTGGTTCGTTTAATACACTTCGGGCTCGGTTTCGTTTATTCCGAATAAATGAATTTTCCGTCGCTACGTAATTAAATCCAATTTAATTAAATAATAATGCCTAGCAAAATTTTTACGGAAGTCGCTCACGAATTAATTCTAAATTAATTCATTTGCTTGAATTAAAATCCAATTTTAATTCCGTATTGAAATCCAATTTCATTTAATATATCCAATATATTATTTTAGCCCAAATAAATAAATTAAATAGTAAAATCTAATTTAACTATTAAATTTACTTTACCGATTAATTTCAAATTAATCGCGTTCTCTCTTCTCGACGAATTTAATCCTAGATAAATTCTCGATGCAATTAATCCCAAATTAATTCTTTCTCTTTTAATTAATCTGAGATTAATTTATTATCGTAATTAACCCCAGATTAATTTTCTCTCTTTCATAATTAATCCCAGATTAATTCTGTTCGAGTCAAACATCATCGGTGAATCTTTGGGAGGCGACCCAAGAGATCCTTGGATATGTTGGCAATAAATACGGTCATCGAACTATCCAAATATGTGCGTACCTAGTACCATGTTCTTACCGATTTACAAGACATGGTTGGCTTCTAGCAAAGCACCGTGCCTACCCAAGTCTCCAGAAATATTCTTTTCAGGAATATGTAATATTTGTCAGGCGTAATATACGAAGTATTGCGTATTACGATCCAGTATCGGATGTCACATGCTAGGCCTAGGGGTAGAATTGTGTCTGCCTCGTACGAAGCATATATCGGATCTCTGGTAACTAGTCTATATAATCGGATAATCATGACCTAGTCATATTATCCCGATGATTACAGTACTTAAGAGTACTAGTTCCGTATCCTACGTGATCATCATCTCCATATGACTGAAGTGATACTTCCATCTTGACATCATACCCAATGCACTACGATTCTCAGTATACCCAGAAGAGGCGTACATGGAACCTGTTAAAGCCCCTGACGACCAAAACCGAAGTATACTGATTGTCGCAAGTATTAGCGATGCAAGTCTGAGGTTAAGACCAAATACACCTACCCTGATACGGATTACCATATACACATAGTCATACTACCAATGGGATTCTGAGGGGTCTATCCAGAGTGAACCTGTTTTCGTACCATCGGTAAATAGAACCTCCTATTACACTTGCATGAGTATCCAATACCCAAATATACGAGAACTGTGCCGTTACGCTTTCATAACACGCACAAGTGTAATACTAGCTTATTCCGCATCATCGATGTCCAATCTCGAGAATACTACGACTAGGGATATTTAATGATTAAACCTTACGTAGATTAATACTGTCTCATATCTTATTAACCCAGTAATAATCATATGGACTTTTATCATTTATATATCCCAGTAATCCAATTACAAATGATAAAAGAGCAATTTTCTTTTGTCACATAGTTAATTTGTACAACAACACCATGTTCTGTATAAATAGTGATGCTATGGGTCATAATTGTCCAACAAAACTTATTGGTTATAAATAAGTTTATAAAAGGAAGCGAGGGCCCGATGGAAATGTGGAAACCTTTAAGGACCGACTGTTAATGAAATATTATACTCAACGTCTTTGGATTGACTATGAGGAAGCTTTTTAACAATAGCCATGTTAAAATCCATTAGGATTCTTTTAGTCATTCCTGCATATCACGATTATGAGATATGACATATGGATGTGAAAATCGCATTCCCAAATGGATTTCTCGAAGAGGATATCTATATGAAACAACCAGAAAGTTTCGTATCGAGTGAGACTTCAAACTTGATTGGTAAGCTCAATAAGTCTATTCATGGACTTAAACATGCATTCCGAAACTGGAATCGTCATTTTGATGAGATAATTAGATTATCTGGATTCATCAAGAACGAGAAAGAATCGTATGTTTATAAGAAAGTTAGCAGGAGCATAATAGTAGTCCTTGTTTTGTATGTAAACGGTATCCTTATCATTGGACATGATATAAGATTGATGCAAAGTGTGAAAGCCTACCTTTGCAAGAATTTCTCCATGAAAGACATGGGTGAAGCTTCCTATATACTGGATATAAGGCTCCACCGAGATAGAGTAAGGAAGCTTAATAGGGTTGTCGCAATCCACGTACATAGATAAAATATTAGAAATGTACTGTTTTACTAAAATAACGGTTCTTAAAGTAATGAAGCTTATAGGGTTATCGTAATTCACGTATATAGATAAAATGTGGATTCTCCGAAATCCGTTTGGGAGAATGTGACTATTTTTGTAAAACCCATATATTATGACTCATTTCTCCTTTTTTTTTTTTTTTTTTTTTTTTTTTTTAATTCTTTCTCAAAATTACAATAATTAAGATAGCATTTGCAATAAATCCTGAAAGCAAAAGATAAAAAAGAAAGAAAGAAAACAGACTCTGCAACATAAATCATGCTTTTTAATTCTCTCTTAAACTAGTTGTAGCCTTGTAGATGTTAATATCGGACCAGAGGTTATATGGGAAGAGATTCAAGAGAATGGTAAAATTGGTTTTTATTAGGGGTGTTAAAACGAATCAACGAATCGAATTCGTATCGAATCATAAACGAATCGAATCAAAATGTGATGGATTCGTATTCGATTCGTTTATTAAACGAATCCTAATATCAGGATTTGTATTCGATTCGTTTATTAAACGAATCGAATACGAATATTCGTTTATTCATTTAGTCAATGATATTATTTAATAAAATAATCTACCACACTTGATTCATATTAATTTTTCATAAATATATACATATGAAATATGTAATTAATATATTTACTAAAAATACATCACCAAATATTGAAAATATTACTTTTTCTATGATAATTAGCTATGATTTCTCGAATCTTAATTGAAAATTAACAAGAACTAGTAAATAAAAATAATAAAACGAATCTTAAACGAATAAACGAATTAATGAGCTTAAATTCGTATTCGATTCGTTTAATAAACGAATCGAATCGAATTGACCCATTTATTAAACGAATCCATTTTTTCAAACCCGTATTCGCTTTAAAGCGAATCGAATCGAGCGAATAAACGAATCCTGACCCAAATTGCCACCCCTAGTTTTTATGTCCTTTATGGTAATTTTGATTTAAAATAAATTTCTTTAAAATTGAAATGATTACAGGGCTCTTTTAAAATAATTGGGGGCTGACTAGTACTACTGTTCCTTCTCTGTCAAAATGGTTGGGCCCAAGGTTTCAGTTGCAGGCCCAATTACTGTATACTTAATTCATCTTTTTATCTTATCACTTAGTTAAAAATTATTTTTTTTTTTGGATGGTAATTAAGATCTTTGAGACCATACAACTTTTTCTTCTTCTTCTTCTTGTTTCTTTTTTTTTCCTTTTTGATTTGAAAATAAAGGTTGTGGTGGAAAAGTTACAAATTGATATATTCAGTCCAATAATTTTTTTTTCCCATATTAAAATATAGGTGACCAACCAAAAAAAAAACAAAAAACAAAAAATGGAAGATGCAGTAATGGGGAGGCTCCAATGAAATTCAAACAATGATATGTTTACATGTCCCAAACATACATGCATGCATACATGCATGGTGTTGGTGTGGCAATATCATGATTCATGATTTTGATTTCCGTACGTGCTTGTTTATGTATGTATGCATGCATGCAAGCATGATGTTAGTTGAGTACAATTATATATGTAGAATTAATCCAGCTAAGAGACAGAGCTATAAGAGGATATAATCATAGAAATTATGGTGTTTTGGATTTGGTAAGCTAAGCAATAAGCATGCAAGTAAATGAGGAAACCTGAAATATTGAGAATTCAAACTTGTTCTTACTAATAATTAAATTTAGGTCTAAAGAAGCTATCACTGTGTATTATAAACTATAAATAATGAATTTGGATCCAATGCTGAGTAAATATGTTCTAAATTTTTTATAACCTTCTGTCATGCGTGCATCAAAAAAAATAATGAATTGTTAATATTCAATTATATATAAATATTTATTTAATAATTATCAATAATAAATTGTAAAAAGCTCAATACAAAACTTATACAAACACCGAATCTAAGTCCATATATAAGAAGCTGGAATAACCCCTATGATTTTTAAATGAAATATATTTTTTTATCTTTTTTTCCCCCTTGAGTTTGGGAGATTATATTTGGCAAAGTGAAAGGTAGTAAAGGTCAAAATTAAACAGGCATTTCCCCTCAAAACAAGGAGTAAAAACAAAAGGAAAATATAAAGGCAAAAAAATGATTCCGTATATATAGAATAAATATACGTGGGATGATGGACTAGGATTCAGAGTTAAATTTAGTTTTGTATTGATTTTTTTTTTTTAATAAATAATGATTAATAGTTACTGGATAATATTGATGGTGATTTTCATGTCCGATGAATTCTGAAGCTTGAAGAGGGGTATAATGGGATTTGCGCTTAAGCAGATGGACCTTGTGATGATGAAAGGTCAGACAAATGGGCTCAAGCCCGATGCGCAGAATGACATGAGGGTAGAACCAGTTGGATAGGTCTGTGACTACCGACCAGACCTAATGAAAAGATATCAGATTCGTCAGCACTTGAGCGTCTGCGGAGGCCAACCCGAGGTGGTCCGTGACTACCGACCCGACTTGGTAAAGAAGCAAGGAAGAAGATCCAACACCATTCGCCTCGACATGCTACCCGAGGATCGAGGTTGCGGTTGCAATATCTTGTACTTATGTATGAATGACGTAAACCCTACATGAAAGTTTGAGCCTCTAGAAGGCTTATGTGATGGGGGTAGGTCAGAGACTTTCCTTCCGACACACGGAACAATGTTGGATTGGTTGAGTTGCATGTTGTCACGTGGGCAGAACGTGTAGCATATGACAAAATGTGGTAATGATGGCTTTTTGTTGGCATGGTGGTTAGTCAGAAGACCAGAGCTGCTGTTTGCAGAGTGGTTGGGGAAAAGAAACATGGGCGATTATGACAGAATGACGTGAACCGACGTCACGAGTTGGTTGAATAGTAGATTTAAAAACCTATAAAAATTGGTTGAAAACTCAGATTTAGGGGTTACCAATTTTGATATTTCATCACTTATAAAGAGAGCTCGAAAAATTTAGTGTGAGAGAGAGAAAGCTGGTCGATTCAGATTCGAGCAAGTAATAAAAATCTTCATTTTTGTACTCGTGAACGTAGGTTGGAGCCACTCTCCGCCGAACCACATTAACCTATTGATTTATCTGTGATTTTCTGTTTGCTTGCCACGTTAACCAACTAACCAAACAAATTCATTGATTATGAGAGGTTTGTTCGAGATGCTGAATTCTCATAACACCTTTGAAACGAAAAATAGCCGTCAATAAATAATATATAATTGAAATGTAACTGAATCTTAATCATGCATTTCTATCAAAACACGCATATGATAAAAGATTATAAAAAACTTAACACAACTCAACTCGATATTAAATTCAAATTCAAGTGCTATATGCATTTTGTTGATAGAACATATCCTTTTGAAACAACACTTAAAATGCTTCTTGAAAAATGCATTATGTTCAAACTTCATTTGATATTTTATCAACCCTCTATATTGTTTGAAGTTCCCTATATTATTTATTTCAGAAATATGAATTTTCCATCGATCATTTGTCACTTTTTGGGGAAAAAAATTAAAATTTGTTCAAATTAGCTTTATGTATTTTCTTCTAAAGTTGTAATATCTTTAATTAATAAAATGCCAAGTGCATTCTTTTTCCATCACAATCTTAACGAGAATGGTGGGGAGACTTTTGATTTTAAAAAGGGAAAAAGAAAAAAGAGGATGATCAAGAAGCAGCATCATATTTGAGACAAGTGGCATTATTTTCTCTCTTTATGCTCTAATCTTTTCTCTCCACTAACCCCATTCTCATTTAAATTAGTTGGGATCATATATTACTAACTATACAGCTGGTACGGATATAATCGACACAAGCGGTTGATTGTTGTCTTAAAATTACATAAAATTAGAATTCTAAATCTTAAAAAAAAAAAAAAAATTAAATACACACACGTATTTGACAATTCAGGAATGTCATGACTAAGTAGATTGTATCTTTTTAGAGTATTGTAAAAGATGGCTCCTCCCCATTACCGATTCTATGACTAATCGATTTACGCGGTCACCCATAGTTCAAAATTTTAGTAAGATTTTATTTTTTTATACATCTTCCTTATAATAATAAATTATCCTAAGATTTCAATTGGTTTAAGTTATGTATTATATTATTGAGACCCCGATTTTATTTAGAATTACAAAATATTTCAATTATAAAATACGCATCTAAATACAATACGTGTCTCATAAAAAAAATTTCGCCTAAGTCGCCAATACTCCTCCCCGGATCTAATCTATATATTGTTTTGAACTTTTTCTAAATTCATATGAACATCATTAGTTCATTAGAAAGCTTTTCCCCACTAAACTATTTTTGTTGGCCACTATTAGACTATCTATGGATAAATAATTTTTTTTTTTAACTTTTACTAAAATCTCACTATTGAATCATTTTATGACTTTAGAAAGTGATTCAACGATCAGGATATTAGACACATGTAATATCCTGGGGATCATAGACGAGTCCATTTTTATTTAATGCTGATGAGACCAGTCTCTGTTGCCTCTGGCTCTGCTATCACTTAGATTGAGAACAATTTATGAACCCCCACCAACTTCGGAAAGCAAGAAGCAGATTTGGCCTTTACTCTCTTACAACACAACTCTGTATGTTCATACTGGATTTGCTTCTATTAATAAGGGTACCATCACTGCTTGATGAATGAGGGTTATCCTTGTAGGGACGGGTCGGGATTTACTAATCCTCATTTTATTTGAAAAATTATTTTGATTCTCATAGTGATTTTTAAATCTCGGCAAAAAAACTCATTTCAAATCTTAGACTAAATGATTCATTAAAATGAATCCCAATCAAAATTTAAATTTTTTCAGATAAAAAATCATCATGAATCCCATATTAAATTATACAGTATCTCGAATCCTATACATAATAGCATGTAATCCAGAGATTTTATTCGAAATTCATGATTTTCTACAAATCCTATCCATGATCTCAATCAAAATATAACAAGAAAAAAGAAGCTATGGTAAAACTACAGCTTCCACTTATCAATAAAAAATTTCAAAATTTCAAAATTAAAACTATTTTAAATTTTTTAAGGAAAAGTAGAGGGCTGCATTGAAAATTAAAGAACCCCAACTGAGATTAAAGTAATCTGATCTGATGGGTCACTTCAAATGTGCTAATAAAGAATCTAATAAAGACAATGGTGGTCTTAGATAACAATTAAGGGAATCCAAGGTTAAGAGATAGTAACATTTTTGTCCTAATATAGTTGGCTGTCTCTGCTTTTGGTCCAGCTCCATTAATCATTTATAAAAGTTAAATCATGAAAATTTTGGCTTCTTGTAACAACTAACAAGAATATGTGAAGAGACCATCATTCATAAAATGATATTAAATATATGAATCATTCTTAACTTCTCTACTCTTGTACATTTTGTATTGTTATTGTATGTGTAAGAATTTGAAATATTATATTTTATTACTAAATTTATGATAAAATAATATTTTCGTACTAAATCTAACATTTATTATTTTTCCGTTAGTTGATTTTAGTATTAAAACGTAACGGTTGACGAAGATTTTGATGGAAAAATTGTAAAATATTATTTTACAGTACCCAATAATATTTTAATACTAATATAATATTTCAAAATTCATAATACCCGATTATTATTTTACGTAAATAACCCTATTACTGAAACATTGTATAAGCTCCATCTCCAGAATTATGCTATACAGAAAGATAGTCAAAACTAAAAACCACATATGGTGGCATGATTTGTGTGCCAATCAGCCTAAATTAGGTTTCCCACCAATTGACTTCAAAAAAACTCAGAAGGAGAAAAGAATGTCAGTGCCCTAGATTGATCTGTTTATCAACAAGCACTAAAACAAATGTCAATGTTGGCAATCCAAATGAGTTATTAATTAATTTTTCTATATAAAAATAATGTCCCAAAATTTGAAATATGAAATTTCTCCTACCATTACATTACATTGCATTGCATCATCACCTACAATTACATACAAGTTATTAAAGAAATAAGTCAAAATCAAGTAGGAGTAGGACCCTTGCATCAATAATGATCATAATGTTTCTTTCCCCTACCCTAATCTACGGTCAAGATTGATAGCAGTGGCCACAGTCATCACAGAAAAAGTGTCCATTACTGTGAAACTGAAACCTCATCTCCCTGCTAACATTTAACTCCAAATGTGAATGTGTTGAATCTTCAAAAGTCGTTAGTGCTAGTATTGAGTTTCAACTTTCAGATACAGTCACCCTGGCAACTCTGTCAATTCTACAAAAATAATAATTCTATACACTGCAGAAAGAAATTCAAAGAAATACAGATATGGCCTCTTCATTACAAGACTGATCTGAAAGACATCGTTGACAAAAGAGCTAACATGGGTACCCTTCAAATTCTTGTTGTTTCTCTTCTTGTCTTGATTACATTTACTGTTTTACGGCCAGTTTGCGGAAACACAGAACTGAGAGCTCTTTTGGACCTGAAGGCCTCACTAGACCCAGAGAACAAGCTCCTTCAATCATGGACAGAAAATAATGGAGACCCGTGTAGCGGTTCATTTGAGGGAATAGCCTGCAACGAGCATCGGAAAGTGGCTAACATTTCATTACAGGGAAAGGGTTTAACCGGCAAGTTGTCGCCTGCTTTGAGTGGTCTCAAGTGCTTGTCTGGTCTCTACTTGCACTATAATAATTTGTCTGGAGAGATACCCAAGGAGATTGGGAACCTTACTGAGTTAACGGATTTGTATCTGGATGTGAATAGCTTATCTGGGATTATTCCTCCTGAGATTGGCAACATGTCTGCTTTACAAGGTTGGTTGGTTAGTTCATTTTGGTCAAAAAGTTTCATGTTTTTTTTTTTGCAATATTATGTTCTTATAGCTTGTTATTCTGCATCAAGGTTAGTTTAAATGTGAATGAAGTTGATTATTTCCCTTGCTCAAATATGCAAGTAGTAGAAATCCTCTGTTCACTCCAATGGCCGATGCCAAAGTTAGGACTTGGGTTCGGAGCTTATCTATTGTGATTGAATCTTAATAGTTCATTACCATTAATGTAGCATAATGTTATAAAAAACTTGGCACAACTCAATTCAGCACTGGATCTAAATTCAAAGTTACGAGGACCCCGAGATTCAAATATTTTTAATATCTTTCTTTTCCACCATTTTCTTACTCCTTAATAGCGTAACACAGCAGATGACATGGTTCTGCTGGTCATCATTGGTTTCAAAGGACTTTGAATAACTGAATGAAGGTGTTATGTAGTTCTGCAGCTATGTTGCAACCAGCTGACTGGAAGTATACCTACTCAGATGGGGTCCTTGAAGAGCCTAAATGTCCTTACATTACAACAAAATAGACTAACTGGTGAAATTCCTGACAGTATTGGGAACTTGGGAATGTTAGGAAGGCTAGATTTGAGCTTTAATGGCATCTTTGGTACAATTCCTGAAAGCCTAGCTAATAACCCACAGTTGATATTTCTAGATGTCCGAAACAATACTCTTTCCGGGATTGTCCCTTCTGGTAAGTCCCTTCTGTAGCCTTCTTACACATGTTGGAACTTTGTTATCGATATCGTTTCGAATCAAGACTGACTTGATCTTTTTGTTGATTGGAAATGAAGCTTTAAAGAGATTGAATGGAGGATTCCAATTTGAGAACAACCCAGGTTTATGTGGAGATGGAATTGCTTCTTTGAGAGCTTGCACTCCTTATGATAACATGAACATCAACCCAGTTAAACCCTTCGGATCACTCTCGAACGACACCACTCCCATAGATGTCTTGGAGCCGGCAGGTTTCAAGGAACATTGCAACCAAACCCATTGCTCAAACTCATCAAAATTCCCACAAATTGCCATTGTTGCTGCAGTTGTTTCAGTCAGTGTCATATTAGCAGGTGCTGCATTCCTAATCATTTTCCGCTACCGTAGGCACAAGCAAAAGGTTGGGAATACATCAGAGTCTACTGATGGGCAACTTAGCACTGACATGGCTAAGGAATTCAGCAGGACTGGTGCCTCTCCTCTTGTAAGTCTCGAATATTGTCATGGATGGGATCCATTGGGTGATGGTCTCAATGGCACTGGAGTCTCCCAGGAGCATCTAAATAACTTTAGATTCAACCTGGAAGAGATTGAATCAGCAACCCAGTGCTTTTCCGAGGCTAACTTACTGGGAAAGGGCAAATTCTCATCT
The DNA here is from genome assembly GCA_019454045.1 of Zanthoxylum bungeanum. Taxonomy (NCBI): domain Eukaryota; kingdom Viridiplantae; phylum Streptophyta; class Magnoliopsida; order Sapindales; family Rutaceae; genus Zanthoxylum; species Zanthoxylum bungeanum. The sequence goes on along the minus strand of SKCR01029482.1, from coordinate 73,398 downwards.
GTCTACAGAGGAACTCTCATAGATGGTTCTCTCGTAGCAATTAGAAGCATTAATGTGATCAGCTGTAAATCCGAGGAAGCTGAGTTTGTAAAGGGGTTGTACCTGTTAACTTCATTAAGACACGAAAACATTGTTAGGCTACGCGGCTTTTGCTGCTCGAGGGGCAGGGGAGAATGTTTTCTCATCTATGACTTTGCTCCCAAGGGAAAGCTCTCAAAATATCTTGATCTGGAAGAAGGAAGCAGTAATGTCCTTGACTGGTCCACAAGGGTTTCCATCATTGTTGGCATAGCAAAAGGTCAGTTTTGCTTTCAGTATCATTCATCAGACTCATTTGCATTCTGTTTTTACTCTCATTCATAACTGATGTTCCTTTACAAAACCAGGGATTGGATATTTTCATAGCAGCCAAGCAAACAAGCCTGCCATGGTTCACAGGAACTTATCTGTTGACAAGGTTTTAATTGACCAGCAGTTCAACCCATTGATTGCAGACTGTGGCCTTCATAAGCTTCTAGCAGATGACATTGTATTTTCAGCTCTCAAAACAAGTGCTGCAATGGGATACTTAGCTCCAGAATATGTTACCACTGGTCGTTTTACTGAGAAGAGTGACATATTTGCATTTGGAGTGATGGTCCTCCAAATTCTATCTGGTTCCCTGGTACTCACAAACTCAATGCGATTGGCGGCCGAATCTGAAACATTTGAAAACTTCATTGACAGGAATCTCAAGGGAAAGTTCTCCGAGTCTGAGGCGGCTAAGCTGGGGAAATTGGCACTGGTTTGCACCCATGAGGATCCTGAAGACAGACCTACCATGGAGGCAGTAATTGAGGAACTAACAATTGCAGCACCAGTGATGGCAACATTTCTATTTTCATAATTATGGGAAATTGCTATGGATGGAACAAGAAGAAGGGTCTCATCAAAAGTCACCAAGTTTCTAAACGAGATTCTAAACGCAGCTTTTTTTACAAGTAGTGCCTGCAATGGTACCGAGGCTAACTGTGTGATATGAAAGATGGTGATTCTTGTAAATTGAGTTGCTGCAAAAGAAATTCTCAGGGGAAGAAAGTCACCTTAGTGAATTCCGATCTCATGTAATAACTTATCTCTGACTCGGCATCTTGAACAACTAAAACCTCCGAGAGGAAAATATCTGTGACTTTTCACATTTTTATACATAAAACTTAACAATGAACTCGCAATAATAACAGCAGTTCAGCACTCTCCTGAATATTTTACTCGACTAGCATTCTCTCCTGGCAGTGGTAACCGTACCGACTTGCAGGAAAACAGTAGGCTAAGATATTCACTCGAAAATGGAAAACAGTATCGGTGCATCAACCGTGGGAATGCATTGCCTAGCGTTTTTTAGAAAATTGCTAACATTTTAACATTTGTTGTTGCGCTTTCAAAATAAACAGAAATACGACGACTATAAACATATTCTAAGAACTCTCTCTGCCAAAAACCGGAATTTCCTTGAATAACTCCATTAGCATTTGGATCAATCAAGTATTACATGGTGAAATCACTGATACACTTGATAACTTGTTTATTTATGTTCTATTGATACAAAGCTCAATGATACAACTCAATTTCTGTGAGAATAATCCCCTTTTATTCGCTCTTTAGGAAAAACACAAATAATACATGTAAAAAACTAAAGGCAAAACGTGAATAATTGATAGAGTTTTAAAAAAGTAAGCCCTTACCCTCAGGATATAAAACTCTCTATGCAGCCGCACTACGCTGTTGATGCTCCTGAAGCCACTCAGCAGGCCACCAGTGTGGTCTGATGGCCTCGACCCTAACATCCTCCTGCCCTTGTATAGTCAATGCACCTGATGCTTTGAAGGCTTCCTCCAACCGCAGGACACCAAGGCCGCGACAGCCTAGAGCAGTTGTCACCTTTCCAGCCTTTTTTCCAGATTCAGCATCAATCACTTCTGAAGCGGGAGCAACTTTCTGCTCCACTTCTGTAAAAAGATAGAAATTGCTTGCAACACAGAAAGGGAGAAAAAAGGCATACTGGAAAACAAATGGGCAGAAAATTACCGTTTCCTCTATTATCAAGAAACCTTAAAGGAAGTAAACGCTTGCGAATAACCCCACGGTGATGTGTGCGAGCTATCAACTCTTGACCGACATAACAACCTTTGTCAAAGCTTATTGCATTTACACCAGCAAGATTGTATTCAAGTGGCATTGCCTCTTCTGATTAGGATAATACAGGTTTGGATTGAAAGGTCAGACAAAACATGTTAATTCTGGTGGAGAGCGGAAGACAATTTCATGATAGAAGTTAAAAAGTGTAAACAAGAATAATAACCATGCCATAAGTTACAATATCAAAACCCACACACTTCAGAAAACTCAAGCAGGGTGTTTATCTGTTAATTACGAATTGAAAGAAAGTGAATTTGATCAAACTTAACAGTAACCTAATAAAGATTGAACCAAAATAAGCCAAACCAGCCAATTTTTAGCTTGGTAGTCGATTGAGATAAATTAAATTGTTAATGGTTTGGGTTCAACAAATTGCAACTACCAATCATTAAAAATTTAAAATGTATTAGCAAAAATATTCATGACATTTGGTGGAACATCATAAATGATTTAATCACTGAGTCACCAACATAATTAGTAAAATGTATATACAGTAAAATAAAGTTAAAAAAATACTGGTTTCATCTGTTTCTTCATCAGAAGTCAGAAATGGTCGGTCTAGTCCTATTTAACAGTTGAATAAATTTGCTAGCACACCTCCAAAACAAAGTAAGTTATTAATGAGGAAATAAAGACATGCCTTTTGGAATTTCGGTTGAGCCTTCTGCAACTCCCTGCTCTAATCTCCATAAAAGGTAATTCTTTTCATCTGTTTCTTTATCAGCCTCGACGAGAGGTGCTGCAACAAATGGGAAAAAATTGCAACTCAATAACCAAGTAGGTGCAATAGATGGCCATAATGTGCTTTCAAGCCTCCTGAACTAATTGGTGCTGTAAATACAAACAGATTTTCAAGTAACAAAGGTTTTAAAAACTCACGTGTCCTACTAGATTCAAAGATTCCCCTGAAACCAAGAGAATCCAATCTGGGATCCTTAAACCATTGCCATCCGACATTACTACCCCGTGAAGCTGACATGCCAGCACGATCAACGCCACTACCCCAGCCAACTCCAGCAGCCTCTGGTTCTTCTACAGATGATGACTTTTCGGATAATTTCCCACCATAGCGTTGCCAGCAAGAAAAGTCTTCTGCAACATTCTCAATCTCAACCTTAGATCTCAGCCGGTATCTGCAAAGGCAAGAAAAAATGTTAAGATTTAAGACTCCAGGCAATCACATGGAAATGTTAATTATTTGTTGCCATGTGAGTTACTCATTCACTAATCATATACTGCAAATGCTTAATGCATGTAATAGAAAACAGGGAAAGAATTAATATTCATAGAAAATATATCTTGCCCATAAATACATTAAAGGCAATAAAGAGAAACAAAAGGCTTTACTAGGGAAAAAAAATCCATGCGCAGTAAAATATTAGCAAAATAATTTGCATCTAACCACTTTGTACAAAAGGGAACTTGCAATTTGTTATTAATTCATCAAATCATACACTACGGAACTAAACTCCAGCGTAGAACCACTAAGGGGCTATCAGAAAATTTGTTATATTTAACACATAAGTTAATAAAAAATCTCATTTATTAATAAGATAATTTTGATTTGCCTCTATTAAAATGAATCCATCAATTTTTTTTTTTTTATTGAAAATCAAATTTTATCCATATTGAATGAATCAATGTTGTAGGAACGCGGCCACTGCTACAATCCACAGAGCATGATCATGACTTGCATGTTTCATAATTACAACTACTTTTTATTAACTAATTTATATTTTCAATCAATAAACCAAACCAAACCAAACTATATACTTACTTCTTAAACGTGTGCAGTAACTCATCCAAGACTGACCCATCAACATCAGCAAACACCTCGACCGACCCAGTCCGGTCCAGCTCCTCCTCCGTCGGAGGCGGGGAATACAAGAACAAGTCATACAAAAACCTCCCCTGAGGAGTCAACAGCGCCGCGTACACCGGCGAAACAGACTCATAAGGCAAATTGGGCGTTGCCAACGTGGATGTCTTCTCTTTCTCACCAGAGGGTTTACCGAACTTCCGCACATCGTTGGTAAGCAGACCTTGTAGATACTTCAAGGTGTCTGGGCCGCTGAACCGGACCACGGACCGGGATTTTAGCTGCGAGGCCAATGGACCGGCATTACTTAGATCGGTTTGATTGTGCAGGGACCGATAGATAGAGGGGATAGATTTCGGGAAGCGTAGATAAGGTTTGATGCGACGCATATTTTCCTGTCGTTTTAGAGATATTTCTGTTGCTTAAATAGAGTTTGAAGGAAGAGTTTGTTGAAGGAGAAGTGATGTAAGGTTGAGTTACGTTGCTGACACGTGGGTCTTGGAGGGTCCTGGGTTTATGACACGTAGATTGAAATTTTGCTAGTTGTTTTGATCGTCTGAGATAGTGTTCGGGCTGTGTTTGATGAAATGCTTCAGAGAAATTTAAAAAGCGTTTGGTAAATAATATAAGCTATCTATGAAATAAATATAAAAGTATAAACTATCATAAAAATTAATTTTATATCATGAAATTAATATTTTATAAATATTAACACTTACGTTGATTCGTTCGTTCTGTGAAACCTTAACACTATTATCAGCCCTCCATCAAAGGCACCTTGGTTTTAATGAGCGGTGAAGAATTGTTCGGAGTTAGTCTGTGTGGGTATGTTGGTGTTGGGTCATGGGTAGATTGCGTTATGTAACGTCAAAAAAGGCCACTTTCTAGGACCCTTTGTGGCTTGAATAAAAAGCCCAAATGAACAGCTCTTTCAGAAAATCAAAATGCAACACACTTTTTGGCTTGGTTACCAAGGCAAAGAAAAGGAGGAGAACAAAAAATACCCAGAAAAGCATTTTAGAAAAAGAAATAAAGCTCGTTTGGTCTCCTGAGACGGCATCAAAAGCCTACATAGTACCGTTAACTCTGTAAATAATTAATCCACATGAAAAAACAGTTTTCATTTACCTTGCTACCAGTTGCTAATTAATTATGCTTTTGTTTGCAGTTTGAACCATTTCAACAATCCAAGGTGGCGGAGCTGGTTTCGGCCACAGCAACATGCCATCCAATATTCAGTTTGTGCCTACACCGGAATAGCCATCTTATATCAAGAAGAAAATGCGAACACCAAAAGCACATTTGATTTCGAAATTCGAGCTATTACAACTTAGCCATTTTCTTCTTCTTCTCTTCTGAAGGAGGTGGCGGAACATAATCATACAATGTTTATAAATTCAAAGATGACTGTATTGTAAAATACAGTCAATGACCAAGAATACACTTACTAGCAATTTGAGGCAGTTTATACTTTTTAAACTACAGGTTGCAGGTTAGTTTAAGGAAAAATTAAAAACTGAAGGCAGCCAGCTCACTAAAGCAAAAGGTACCTGTAGCTGTTGTTTCCCCAGGGCATCATCAACGTTACCCTGAAGAAAAATGGTAAAATCAAACTCTTTGCTTTGTCAACATATGAGCAAAAAGGACACCAAAAAGGGAAGAGAAGCCGAAGTTACTTCTGAGTTCTAGTTTTTGTCGAAGAAATCACAATTTCACCTTCCTTGTTTATCCGATTCTTCTCCCGTTCACATACAAAAATTTGAAAAGAGCTTGAGGAAATTCAAGCAGACCACCACCATGAGAAGATCTAGACAAGCAATTGTAAATATAAGAGTGAAAAAAAATATAAGATGTGGTCATCACATTTTGCATATGCCTGCCTGTTGGAGTTGGTACTCGGTATTGTACGGGCCAAATTTGATATAAGGGCAAAATCGTCTATTCATTTTGGGCCTAAAACTAAACGCACCCCAAATCCCCCCTCACAATACCCCCAGGATAAGACTCGGGCCCCAGCAGCCGTAACTAGGGGTGGGCATCGGATCGGAATATCGGATCGAATCGGATCGGATTTAGCTATTGAACCGAATCGAATCATGTTTGGTTCATTTGTCGAATTTCGGATCGGATCGGATAAATTTGATAACTATCGGATCGAATCGGATTTTATCTGATTTGATAACAAATCTGAATCCGATAAGGAATCCGATTTGATAACGGATTCGAAATCCGATAGAGAATCCGATTTGATAATAAATCCGATAGTAGATTCGATTTGATAACAAATCTGATTTGATAACGGATTCGATTCAAAAAATTTATCTGAAAATTTGTAAATTCATAACAATTTTATCGAATCGGATCTGATAACTTAAAATTTAAATCAATTTTATCAAATCGAATTCGTTATCGAATCGGATCCGTTATCAAATCAAATCCACTATCGGATTCATTATCAAATCGGATTCTCTATCGGATTCGAATCCGTTATCAAATCGGATTTATCCGATTCGTTAAGTATTCGAATCGAATCAAACAAATCTGATCCGATTCGATAGTTATCGGATCGGATCGGATCGAGTTTGATAAGGCTATCAAACCTTATCGGATCAAACAAATTAAATACTAATCGGATCGGATTCGGAATCGGATTCGGTCCGATCCGATCCGAATCCGATAATGCCCACCCCTAGCCGTAACAAGCCCACTCACCAACAATATGCCCAATTTACGAGTCTATATTGGTCCAAAGTTGTTACACAAGCCTATAGATTGTCATACCAAAGTCACAGACTCAACACCTGTCAGCCCACAAAATGCCTAAACTCATAAGTACCCTTCATGACTCAGCCGTTTCCAGCCTCCAAACGGGCAAATAATTGAAGGCAATAAGTGCGTCTGTTACTCAAGAGTCTATATAAGAGGAGAAACCTACGAGGGACAGACAGGTTTTACAACTCACGTAGCTAAATAGTCTTCTCTCCAGAGCTCTTATCATACCCTACCTACCGCCCTCACAGCAACATAGAAGGATAAAGGTAATATATGATCTTTTCCCTCCTACTATGACATTTATAGCCCATTTCCTCCGCAGACTTGGGAGTCGGAATGTCTACGGCTTCCACCATACCGGTTGGGAGTCGGAGTGCCTACGGCTTCCACCATATCGGCGGGTAGACCCTTCACGCTCACTCTACCTTTGTTTTACAAGATCGCCAGTGCCCCCAACCTACGAAATCTCGATTGTGGACCTTGTGCGAAAACCAGCTTCTACAATTTTGCGCCCACCGTGGGGCCCTAGAGATTTATAAGCAAACAAGCTTACGTTCAGCCTAAGAGAACTTGCAAGCATTACTATGGCTTCCGGTAGTAAGTATGGCAACGGGTCGGGCTTACCGAGCTCGGCAAAAAAAAAAAAAAAAAAATTGGCTCGGGCCCGGGAAAAGCCCGGCCCAGCCCGGTCAGGCTCAGGCTCGGGCCGGGCCCGATTTTTTAATTATAAAAAATTACAAAAATTAAAAATTTATTATATATATATATATATATATATATTATAATTAAAAATATTTAATTATTTATTTTAAGTCTGTGCCCGATTTTTTTATTATAAAAAATTATAAAAATAAAAAATTCATTATATAAATATATATATTTCATAATTAAAAAAAAAGGCTCGGATTTTGAGGCCCAGCCCCGACTTTTTCTACCCCGGGCTTGCCGGGCTTCGGGCTTCTCTGCCACCCCCATCCGGTAGCGAGCCTTCAGATCTTCTAGCCGGCCAATTGGCCGTTCTCCAAGAACGCTTACGTGTTTTGGAAGAAGATAATTCAGCCATGAAGAGTTCCAATATCGACCTCCAAAAACAGCTGGAACATCTTTCCTCCACCTCCAGGCGAATAGGGTTCGCCGATCCCCCCATTGAATCGGGCCACCAACCTAATTCGATAGAGACACTATGCGATACAACGGGCAACATTCCCATATCCGAAAATCATCCAATCAGTCATGGGAGGAACGTACACGTACTACCAGCCGAATCAATAACAGCTTAATCCATGCGCAAGGAAATTGAGGAATTCAAGGAAGCAATCCTTTCCAACCTACCGGGAGCCAAGTTATCTTTGAAGAGGAGCAAAGCAGTAACCATTACGGAAACTCTTTTCGTCGAGGGGATCAGTTCAGTTGAACTCCCTCGAAAGTTCAGCCCACCTGAGATAAAGTTGTACGATGGATCAACCGACTCCGACGACCACATAATCCACTACAAATACAAGATGATGTCCACAGGCCTTTCTTCATATCAGAAGGAAGCAAGAATGTGTAGAGGGTTTGGAGAGACATTGGCTGGTCTAGCCCTCACATGGTTTATCAATTTGTCATATCGTTCCATTGGATCCTACAAAGAATTGCCAGAAAAGTTCGTGGAACACTTCGCTAGTTCTTGCAAATTCGAGAAGACTACAGACGACCTCAACACAATACAACAGCGGAAGGAAGAATCTCTGCGAAGCTACGTCTCCCGCTTCAACAAGGAATGGATTGCTATCCTATATCTCCACCAGCCGACAACAGTGGAAGCATTTCAGAATGGATTATTGGCCGATAGTGACGTCTACAAAAAGTTAACGAAGAATCGGTGATACACTATGGACCAGGCAATGGCCAGAGCCCGAACGGAAATCAGGTGGGAAGAGGATAAAAGGAATGCAAGGAGGGAAAGCTCATCCAGTCTACAAGAAAATGGGACATATCCATCCAGACGACCGAAGGAATTCGGTAAGAGGGGCCAACAAACGACTGATCAGAGAACTTATTGTGCCAGGGATAATCGCCCCTACGACAGGGCTCCCAATCGCAAACCAATCTCATACGATAGAAGAGAGAGGACCTATAATGGTGCCCCCAGACTCCTAGACCATAACTTCACCATATCACTAGGTGAACTCGTTTCGATTTTCAGGAAAATGAGGAGTGAAGTAAAGTGGCTTCCACGTTCCAATGAAGGCTCCGGAAGGAAAGATACAAGTAGATGGTGTGAATTCCACCGAGACCACGAGCACAAGACAACAATTACATAGCATTGAGATTGGAGGTACTGAAGTTGTTAAATAATGGGCACCTGAAAGACCTGCTCACGGAAAAAAGGGAAAGCCACATTGGCCCTGAAGAAAGAAATGGATGAACATGGAGAAGCCCCAATATCATATCCACCAATCAAAAATACAACCAATCTTATATAGGAGGATCAGAAGTTATCGGGATCTCCTAACGTCGTGATTGTGCGAAAGAAGAATGGCAAATGGCGAGTTTGCATTGATATCACATACTTGAACAAAACGTGCCCGAAGGATTCCTTCCTACTCCCTCATATCGACTCTATGATCGATGCTACTACGGGATATGAACTACTTAGTAAAATGGACGCGTATTCGGGCTATAACCAAATCCTCATGCATCTGGATAATCAGGAGAAAACGAACTTCGTCACTAACAGAGGAATTTATTATTATAAAGTGATGCCATTTGGGCTGAAGAATGCTGGTGTTACCTATAAATGTCTTGTCAACAAGATGTTTTCACAACAGATTGGGAAAACCATGGAGGTCTACATTGATGACATGTTGGTAAAATCTTTACAAGCCAAGCAACACCTGGAACACTTAAAGGAAGCATTCGACGTGATGAGAAAGCATGGGATGAAGCTGAACCCCACCAAGTGTGCTTTCGGAGTAGCCTTCTGGAAATTTCTTGGTTATCTGGTCACTCGACGTGGAATAGAAGCCAACCCAGAGCAGATAAAATTAATCCTCAACATCCATTCTCCAACAAGATCCAAAGAAGTCATGCAACTTGCGGGAAAGATCGCTGCTCTCCATAGATTCATCTTCAAATACACCGACAAAAGCTTCTTGTTTTTCTCCATCCTTGGGAAGGCAAAGAAGTTTGAGTGGACTCCGGCCTGTGAAGAAGCCTTGAACAGGCTGAAAGAGTACTTGACCACACCTCTCATCTTGTCCAAGCCAATCGACGGTGAAAGGTTATTCCTCTATCTTGGAGTCTCGAAATAGGCGGTCAGCGCTGTTTTAATAAGGGAAGAAGTAGGACATCAACTCTCGGTTTACTACGTGAGTAAAGCTCTACTAGGCTCGGAGACTTGGTACACTCAAATGGAGAAATTGGTTCTTGTATTGGCAACAGCAGCTCGAAAGCTCCGACCCTACTTCCAGGGTCATCCAATCACCGTATAATCCACCTACCCTTTGAGGAGCATTCTCCACAAGCCTGAGCTCTCTGGCAGGCTAACCAAATGGGCAGTTGAACTTGGGGAGTACGAAATCACTTACCAACCGCGAACCACTATCAAGTCCCAAGCTCTCGCGGATTTCGTGGCGGACTTCAGACTCAATCTTCAAACCGATATGGAGAAAAAAGTAATGTGTGTCCAGACAACTGAGGTATGGAAACTTGCGGTTGACGGTTCTTCCCATAGACGAGGCTCCGGGTTATGAGTTGTAATCACTTCTCCCTCAGGCGAAGTTATTTAACAATCATTTAAGTGTGGCTTCCAAAATACTAACAACGAAGCTGAGTACGAAGTGTTGATAGCTGGGATAATATTGCTTAAAGAATTTGGGGCGAAGAGAGTGGAGGCGCCATCTGATTCCCAACTAATTGTCAATCAACTCCGAGGATCTTACTAAGCTCGATGAGCTCAAATGGCGTCCTATTTATCAAAGGTAAAAGAAATCTAATCTACTTTGCAATTATTTACAATCTCGCAGATTCCCAGGACCGAAAATACTCACACGGATGCTCTGGCTACTCTCGGGTTCGCTTTACAAGAGGATAATATTCGAGTCATACCAGTGGCATATCTACAATGGCCAGCCATTCTTAAAACAGAAGATGAAACTGTCTCACACAACAAACAAATCGACTCTTGGATGTCCCCTTTGATCAAGTATCTGGAGGAACGAGGATTGCCAGCAGACAAGGTAGCCGCCCAGAAGATCCTGTTGCAAGTTACGCAATTCGCTGAGGAGACCTCTCTATGGACCCTACCTCAAATGTTTAACTCTCGAAGAAGCACAGTGCGTGTTAGCCGAGCTGCACGAAGGAGAATGTGGAAATCACTCTCGGGGAGGAGTCTCGCATGTCGAGCCCATACAGTCGGGTACTATTGGCAGATGATACGAGCCGACGTAATTGAATACACTATAAAACGTGAGAATTACAAAAGGTTTGCCCCCGCCTCTCATCTCCCACCTGAAAAACTCAGTCCTTCTTTGTCCCATAGGCCATTCATGAAATGAGGGATGGACATTATTGGGAAACTACCCATCGCCTCGGGCCAGCGGGTCTACATGCTGGCATTGACAGATTATTACTCAAAATGGATTGAAGTAGAGGCCTTCGCGAGGATAAGGGATAAAGAGGTGCAAAGCTTCTTCTGAAAGTACATCATATATCATTTCGGTCTACCCAGGGAGATTTTTACTGATAACGGGTCTCAATTCATCAGTCACCTTTTCCAAGACTTTTGTAAGAATTATGGAATCAAGCTTAGCTTCTCTACCCCGCGCTATCCACAAGCCAACAGACAAGCCGAATCTTCTAATAAGACCATTATGAATACTTTGAAGAAGAGGCTGGAGAAAGCAAAATGGGCCGGGGCTGATGAACTCTCAGGAGTCTTATGGTCATATCGAACAACTATAAGATCATCCATTGGAGAAATACCATTTTCCTTGACCTTTGGCACCGAGGCAGTCATTCCAACCAACTATGGTGTGCCGTCACCAAGATACCATTGGATTGATGAGGATACGAACATTCAACTCATGTCCAAATCACTCGACACTGTTGACGAGCTTAGGGAGAACGCATCCGTACGTCTTGCAGCCTACTGTCAAAAGATATCCAAACACTTGAATAAAAATTTGAGAAATAGATCTTTCAAAGAATGAGATTGGGTCTTACAAAGAGTCTTTTAAAACACCAGGGAAGTTAAGGATGGAAAATTCGGGCCTACTTGGGAATGCCCGTACATCATCATGAAAGTTGTAGGCCACGGAGCCTACAAACTAAAAATAGAGGATGGTAAACATATCCATAACAGTTGGAATGCCATCCACCTCTAGAAATTCCACAGATAATGTTTACGTAGGATTAAGACTCACTCGACAAATTACTGTCTTATCACAAAGGGACGACCAAGTCATTTTTATCTTTTATGTCAACTTATTTGTGCGTGACTTTGTTTGAAGTTTTCAATTGAATAAAGATATTAATAAATTGATTTCATAGAAATGACAGAAAATATTCAATTATATTCCAAAAGAGAACATTGTCTTTACATCAAGGCTTTAAGCTAATGTTACAAAAATCAGAGCCCAAAAGACAAAATTACTTCAAGCATCTTGGCCTTCGACAGGCTCAATTGGACCAGCCGGCTGAGTGATAGGATCAGTCTCCATAGGACGCTCTGGTATGGACTCTTCGATGGCAGCCTCAGCAACCATATCGACTTGATCACCTGCTATCGGGATACCTTCGATCGTATCGGCAACAGCCCCCTCAGTCTCCTCAATTATGACTTCTTTGGAGCTGATCTCTTGCCCTCCTTCAAATTCAGTTTCCTCGATCGACAGAGAGAGACCAGCCTCCAACCTCTCTCTCAGTGCAATCCATTTTTTAGGATTCCAAGTGATGTGCTCCTCCAACAAATATTACTTCATGAGGAGGCTCTTATCCTTTATAATGGCTTCCATGGCCACTCCCTCCAATCTATCTAGAAGCTCGGTCTTCTGGCCCTCCAGCTCTTCGATATTCTCCTTCAATACCTCCAATTCAGAAGACGTCATTTCAAGTTTAGCTTTCATGACCTTAGCTTCATTCTCAACTTCCTTCACTTTCTTCTTGGACTCTTCAGAGGAAGATTTAGCTTCAGCCAACTCCTTTCACAGGGTTGCGTTTGAATTCTTCAGGCCTCTCGCCTTCCTTAGGTTGGCTTCCACATATCTTTGTTGAAAAATGGCATACTCCAAAGTCTGACACAACAAAGGCGAAATATGAGTGATCTGACCAATGAGGTTTGTGAATACAAAAATTTTTTACCTTGTAATTTCGAGCGACGGCTCTCTTCGCAGATTCCAGTGGTCCTACTGTCAGTATTTGACATTCATCTTCCTCTAAAAGCAATCCCCCAACGAAACCAGACAAGCTGAAAGGATCCGACATGACGGTCGTGATTCTCGGGATCTTGACCACGATATTTTCAGGATCTTCATCAACATCTACCTGTTGCTTCCTTTTCTTCAAAGATTGCCCCGACCAATCGAAGATTTACGAGCAGCTTCAGCTGGGAGGATGGAAGGGGCATCCTTTGATGAGCGAAAAATATATCAATATTTACCGCCCATTTTACCTAATATTTTGTTTAGTTTCTCGAGTTTGATGAACGTTTTGATGTGTTTTATGTGTTTTACAGATAAATAAAGTATTGGGATTTAATAGAATCAACTCTGGGCTAAAATGATGAAATTCAGAATAAAAAAATGGCGAAAACGGAAATTTACTATACGCGTCACGAAGTGCAGTCTGAAATTCCAATTTTGCGCAAGTTTCGTATTTTGGCCATAACTTTTTCATCCGATATCTGATTGAGCTATTCAAGTGGCAGATTAAAGAAGACACAAAGATCTACAACTTTCAAGAAGTTTGAAAGGCCGAAATTGATGAATAGTCCAGTGTATTTTGTGTAATTACTATAGTCATTTTCAAAATATAAAATAAAATTAATAAAAAATAAAAAGTAAAAATTATCAAACTTCCACCAAACATGCTTGCCATGTTTGGTGCCATGTTTGATGTCATGTTTGTTGGAGCAATTGGTGGAGAAATTGGTGGAAGGCTTTAGATTTTCCTATAAATACCAAGCTTAACTTTGTAAATTTTTCATGCTTTCTTTGGAGGAATTTCTCCATGTAATCCTAAAGGAAAGTGTCTTGTGTACTACTTTAAGTTTTCTTGTATTTTCTTTTTATCTAATTAATAAAATTTTGTGTGTTTTCATTTTCAGCATGAGCGGGTAATCTTATTCTGCTGGGGTGACGAGGTAAGACTTTTAAAATAATAAATTAGATTAATCTCCCTTATTTTAATTAAAATTTGGATTAATTAGTTTCCGCCTATATGGCCGGTTTAGATTCACACCTTATTTACCGCCTATATGGCTGGTTTTACATTGTTGGACTTAGTTTCCGCCTATATGGTCGGTTTATGTGCTAACCTTGTTATTTCCTATATGACTGGTTTATACGATTTTATTACCACCTATATGGTCGGTTGGACTTTGGACAAATGAAATTACCGCCTTTATGGTCTGGCTAATTAATCGGTAAACATTGAGGATAATGGAGATTTCTAATTTTGAAATATTAAAATTGGATCCTCTAACCCCCAGCATTTTCTTTTATTGTACTTTTAATTTCCAGCATTTACTTTATTTAATTTTTCAGCATTTACTTTATGTCTTTTATTTTATTTAAGCTTTTACTAGCCTTAAATATGTGTCGTAGCTAAGTCTGTTATATGAGGTTGTGATGAATTTCAATATCACTGGTTTATAAGGGGTTAGATTATAGTTTGGGTAATATAAAGATTTATTTATTGAGTCTTAATCTTAATGCTTTTTATTAACTGGCCACTAATAAAATTGATTAGGTAAACTTAAAATGAACTAGACATAGGGATTTTAGGTTTAAGACCTTAGACTCAATAGCCCACGATCTTCTTTGAGAATAGATAACCATTTAATAGATTTCCTTACAGGATAGGAATATACCTGTCGGGCGGGGGTAGCCATAATTGGAACTTAAAATTAATGAATTCAGGTAATTTGGTTGACATAGACATATGGTTCAATTGTGTTATACTTGGTATTTGTAATTGACCATCGGAAGAGGCTTTTACATAATTTAGTGTTCCAGGTTAGTAAATCAATATATTACCCAACTATAAGATAACCACTTCATCTTTAATTAATATTGGAATAAATCACAACCCTGGATAGTTTTATAAAATTGAATTTTCATTAATCTACATTCACGCAATTTTTATTTACCTGTTTTTAAGTTAATTTGTAAGTCTGCATTCCAATTTATAAACAATCAATCTGTTAGATACTAGTAATCATTTAGCCTCATAAAAATTAATAGGTTAGGTATTAAGTCCTCGTGGGATCGATACTTTTTATACTACTTAAACGATACGTGCGCTTGCGTTATACGCGTGTAATTACGCACCGATCAAGTTTTTGGCGCCGTTGCCGGTGACTTATTTATCTTTTCACTATTAGTTTTGAGGTTAGATACATTTACTTGTATCTGATTTTCTTTTAGCTTATTTTTTTTCTTGTGTTTCAGGTTCGCAGACACTACATGAGACGAACCAGAAGCTTTGAACTCCGACCGCTTGACCCAGAAATTGAAAGAACCATCATACAGTTGAGAATGGAAAGGCGAGAAGGCCAAGAAGCAATCGTTAACATGGAACCTGAACCTTTGGAGGTTGCACCACCAATTCCCATTCGAGACAAAACCATTCCAATGGTAGATGGCCTTATTTCCTGTATTGTACTTCCTCCCTTACCAGCAAATGTAGGTGACATCAAAACTTGCATTCAGATGATACAATAACCAGTTCAGTTTGGGGGAATGCAACTGAGGATCCTAATGCCCACATCAGTAACTTTCTTGAAGTTTACGGCCTTTTAATTACAACCAAGGAGCTGAAGAAGCAATGAGGCTGCGAGTTTTTCCATATTCCTTGAAAGATCGAGCAAAGGCTTGGCTACATTCACTACCAGCAGGTTCCATCACCACTTGGAACACTCTAGCCACCAAATTCCTTGCAAAGTACTTTCCACCAACTAGAACAGCAAACTGAGGAATGACATCACATTCTTTGTGTAACAAGATTCAGAATCCCTTTACGAAGCTTGGGAAATGTACAAAGATTTGCTCCGGAAATGTCCACACCATGAGATTCCAAAATGGCTTCAAGTCCAAACTTTCTATAATGGACTTTTTGGATTGATGAGAACCACAATTGATGCTGATGCTGGAGGAGCTTTGATGGCAAAAGGAGAAAATCAAGCCTGGGACCTAATCGAAGAAATGGCCAACAACAATTCCTTGTGGCCAACAGAAAGAAGCATGATCCAAAAAATTGCTAGAATTTATGAAGTTGGAACCAATACAAAAGTCAACGCCAAGCTAGATCAGATAAGCAAATTCATGGAGATTCTCAGCACATAAAGTAACATTGGATCCACAAATTCACCTTGTGGAGGAGCACCAGAACCAAACCAACTCGAAGAGACAGTGAATTTTGTCAATAATTTCAACAGACGGGGGAAAAATCCATATTCCAACACCTACAACCCAGGGTGGAGGAATCATCCCAATTTCTCATGGAGCAATAATTCAGGGCCGCCAAAGAACTATCTACCACCAGGATCCAACAGCAACAGAACAAAGGTCAGGAGCAGGCAAGTGAATCAGGAATAGCAGAAGTGCTGGCTCAGTTAAAAAAATATGATACTATCTTTCAGAGCCAATCAGCTTCTATCAAAGCACTGGGAAATCAGATTGGACCACTAGCCAATGCTCAGAGTTACAGACCGTTAGAAATCTTCCCAGCAACACAGAGCCAAATCCAAGGAACCGAGGGAATGAGCAATGTCAAGCCATAACCTTGAAAAGCGGTATTGAAATCAATAAAGATGTTGGAATCAAGGCAACCATTGAATAAGTTCCAAAAGATGTAGTTCCACAGATGGAGGAAAAAGAAGCAAAGGAAAAAGAAAAAGGTCAAATCACTTCACCTCCACCTTTTCCTCAGCGTCTCCAGAAAAACAAGTTGGACAAGCAGTTTGCTCGATTCTTGGAGGTGTTCAAAAAGCTGCACATCAACATTCCATTTGTAGAAGCTTTGGAAGAAATGCCCAGCTATGTCAAATTCATGAAAGACATTCTCTCACGAAAACGGAGATTGGGAGATTACGAGACAGTAGCATTGACGGAAGAATGCAGCGCCATCATTTAGAGGAAACTTCCCCCGAAATTGAAAGATCCTGGCAGTTTCACTGTCCCATGCACCATTGGAGAATATTATATTGGTAAGGCTTTATGTGATTTTGGTGCAAGTGTTAGTTTGATGCCTTTTTCTATTTACAGGAAATTGCAAATTGGAGAAGCAATGCCTACCTCAGTCTCTTTGCAACTTACTGATAGAACGCTCGAATTTCCGGGAGGAGTGGTTGAAGATGTGCTGGTTAAAGTTGACAAACTCATTCTCCCAGCAGATTTCATCATCCTTGACATGGAAGAAGACAAAGATTTTTCTATCATTCTTGGGAGACCATTCTTGGCTACAGGTAGAACTGTGATTGATGTGCAAAAAGGAGAACTAACCGTGAAAGTTCAGGACCAAGAAGTTACCTTCAATGTTTTCAAAGCCATGAAATTTCCGAGTGATGAAAAGGAAGAGGAATGTTTCAGAATTGATGTTGTTGATGGTATCATCCAAGATACTGATACAATTCCTACAGATAAACTTGAAGCTTGCATCACCAACATGACTAATAGTAAGATAGATGCTGAAATTCTTGAATGTATCAACTATCTGGACAAGTCGTTCCGCTTTAAATCAGAACCACCAGTCGAAAGCCTAGAACTCCCCAAGAAAGATCGAATCAAGCCCTCAATTGAAGAACCACAGCAGTTGGAGTTGAAGTTGCTTCCGAGCCATCTCAGGTATGCATTTCTTGAAAACTCTTATGAATTACCTGTAATTATTTCTTCTTCGTTAACATTGGAACAGGAAGAAAAATTACTGAGAGTGTTACGAGAACACAAGAGAGCCATTGGCTGGACTATAGCAGACATCCGAGGCATTAGCCCATCATTTTGCATGCACAAGATTCTGATGAACGATGAGTACAAACCCACAGTGGAGCATCAACGAAGACTCAATCCAATCATGAAAGAAGTCGTGAAGAAAGAAATCATCAAATGGTTGGATGCTGGCATCATTTACCCTATCTCAGACAGCAGTTGGGTGAGTCATATGCATTGTGTGCCGAAAAAATGAGGAATTATTGTTGTCACAAATGAAAAGAATGAGTTGATTCCAACAAGAACAGTGACTGGATGGAGAGTATGTATGGACTACCGAAAGCTGAACAAAGCAACAAGGAAGGACCATTTTCCGCTGCCATTCATTAACCAGATGCTGGACATATTAGCGGGACATGAGTTCTATTACTTTTTGGATGGATACTCCGGGTACAATCAGATTGCCATCGCCCAAGAAGACCAGGAGAAAACCACATTTATATGTCCCTATGGAACTTTTGCTTTCCGCAGGATGCCGTTTGGACTATGTAATGCCCCTGCCACATTTCAGCGTTGCATGATGGCTATCTTCTCAGACATGCTGGAGAAGAGTATGGAGGTGTTTATGGATGTATTTTCTGTGTTTGGAGATTCTTTTGACCACTGCTTGCAAAATCTGGAACAGGTGTTACAAAGGTGCGAAGATACGAACCTGGTACTCAATTGGGAGAAATGCCATTACATGGTGCAGGAAGGCATCGTACTTGGACACCGGATCTCATAAAAAGGAATAGAGGTAGGTGTAGGACACAGAACTTGGGTGACGCATGCGGTTCTAGACTCAGGGCCTAGTTGAGAGTACGAAGTAGTCCGCAGGGAACTAAACCGGAGAATAATGGAGTCGCCACCCGGTGTGAACCGGGACAAAGGTTTAAGGCCGCACTCACCCCTCGCAAGGGAAGACCTAAAACCGTTGGGTTCGGAATGGTCCATTACTTATGTCATTGTGATGATATAATTTGTGCAATAAATCAACCGCATCTACTCAATAATCATGTTCAAAGGTCACTTAGATCTAATATGCTTCCGCTAAATAAACCCTAATCTAAGTTTGCATACTTGAAAGTAAGTCTTTAAACAACAAACACGCAATATCACACATCGAACATATTGATCCATCAAACCAACATAAACAAATAATTACTTAAAAGCGAATATAAACTAAACTAAATATCATGCGTAAAAAGAACATAATCATGCTTTAAAATTAAATAACAAAAACTAAATTAAATCATGCTTAAAATAATAAATAAACAACCTAGAACTATGACATGCTCAAATACAAATTTGGATGAGACGAGACACGTGTATCTTAAGTGGTACGTGGCATTGTATCCCGAGTGCAGACCATACTACCGTCCATTCGGAATCGGCTATGGAATTTACGTCCGGGTTTCCATCCGATATACCACAAAAGGGAACACATGTCCCGCTCATCCAACAATCAAATCATGCCTCAAACGACTCTCATGCAATTATATATCAAAAATAAATAAAATAAAACGGAAGAAGATAAGTAAAAAGGTGCCCTCAAGTCTAACCTCTTTTGTTGTCTCAAGAAAGGGCGTTACACGTCCGTTGGAAGGGCAAATGATCCGATACTTTTCCGATTTATTTACTCAATGTTTTTCCTCGTTGTTTTGATGTTTGGGCTGCTGTTTTAAGTCCGTTTTGCTGCTGTTTTGCTGCTGCATTTCAGGTCACTGTTTTGGTCGATTAGTGGACTGTTTCGGGTGATTTGGGAGGTCAAAGGGGTGCGGTTTTTGGTGATTTTTTAGGGGGGTCTTGTGCAATTTTTAGTGCAGTTTTTAGGTGTTTCGGGGACTGTTTTAAAGGCTAAAATCACTGCAAAAACGATCAGGTCGGTGGGCTGATTTGTGGCAGTAAAAGTGCAGTGCAGTGAGTGTTTTTTGGACTGTTTTGGGCGTGGAAGTGGGGCTGTGTTTGGGGGTTGTTTTGTGCGACTTTAGGGATGTGTATGGGACTGTTTTGGCGTGGTTTAAGAGCTGTGAAGGAGGTTGAAGGTGCGGCAATGGAGGTTTATGTTCAGGGCTTGGGCGTGAATGATGCAAGGGTGAAGGGTGGTGCACGGCAATGGAGGGTGTTCTTGGCTTGAAGGTGCGGAAATGGAGGCTTGAAGGAGATGCTTGGGCGTGCACAAGAGGGCATGGATGGGTGTCTTAGGCGTGTGTGAGAGGTATATGTGCTAGGGTTGTGAATGGGGGTGAATGTCTCTTTTTATAGGCAAAGGGTGAAGGCTTTCCTTATACGACTAGGAGTAGGATTTCTATTGATGGTGACATCTCCTTAATAAGGAATAGATCTCCTTAATTGGGGTGGTGATTGGATTTGACTTGGTAGGGATTTGATTTGATTTCTTTTATTTAGGTAAGTATTTTACAAGATTTTAGCATGTGATAAATATGCATTTACCTAAATAAAGGGCATTTGGGCGTGAATCACCTCCCCTGGGCGTGGACTTTGTTTGACTTGGTGGGCTTAGGTATTTTGGGTTTGGTTTTGTATTTGGTAGATGGTTTGTGGGGTCTCGGGCCTAAGATAAGCTTTGAAACGGAAGTCCAACAAGCAGCCGAAGCTAAACAACTCAGATAAAATCCAGCAAAATTCTATTTTCCAACTTTACCCTTCCAACATCTGTTTCCCGCGGCTTTCATGACTAAAGAGGTAGTTGTCTCCATACGAGACTCATCATCGGGCAGATATGCAAAAATGCAATGCCTACAGTCGCCCCCACTTTGATGGGACTTGTGCAGTGTGTGACAATGACAATCCTATCAAAGTACGTGCAATGCATTTTTACTTACCTGGCTAGCCAGCTGCCACTTGACTTGCCATGATGTGTTGATGTGATGTTGAGGTGCTTCGACCTCTGGTCCATTCCCGAACCGTTGATGTGATGATGTGATGAAGTCCATTCCCGAATTGTCACCGTGTTGTGGTCCATTCCCGAACCGATCTCCATTCTCGGAGTGTTGTTGTGATGTGATGTGATGAAGTCCATTCCTGAACTGTCACCGTTGTGGTCCATTCCCGAACCGATCTCCATTCTCGAAGTGTTGCTTTGATGTGATGTGATGAAGTCCATTCCCGAACTGTCACAGTTGTGGTCCATTCCCGAACCGATCTCCATTCCCGGAGTGTTGCTGTGATGTGGTGTGATGAAGTCCATTCCCGAACTATCACCGTGTTGTGGTCCATTCCCGAACCGATCTCCATTCCCAGAGTGTTACTGTGATGTGGTGTGATGAAGTCCATTCCCGAACTGTCACCGTGTTGTGGTCCATTCCCGAACCGATCTCCATTCCCGGAGTGCCATTCTCGGCGTGCTCATTCCCGAGCTGTCCATTCTCAGACTGTCCATTCTCAGACTATATCTCCATTCTCGGAGTGCCATTTCCGGCGTGCTCATTCCCGAGCTGTCCATTCCCGTACTGTCCATTCCTGGACTATATCTCCATTCTCGGAGTGCCATTCCCGGCGTGCCATTCCCGGCATGCTCATTCCCGAGCTGTCCATTCCCGGACTAAATCTCCATTCTCGGAGTGCCATTCCCGGCGTGCTCATTCCCGAGCTGTCCATTCCCGGTCTAAATCTCCATTCTCGGAGAGCCATTCCCGGCGTGCCATTCCTGGCGTGCTCATTCCGAGCTGTCCATTCCCGAACTGTCCATTCCCAGACTATATCTCCATTCTCGGAGTGTCATTCCCGGCGTGCTCTTTCCCGAGCTGTCCATTCTCGGAGTGCCATTCTCGGCAGAAACTGATCTAAAGTAATATGGGCCTCGCCCCCAGAATGCCATTCCCGACAGAAACTGACACTGATGCAATATGGGCCTCGCCCCCAGAATGCCATACCCTGGAGAAACTGATACTGATGTAATATGGGCCTCGCCCCCAGAATTCATACTCGGCAGAAACTGATCTGAAGTAATATGGGCCTCGCCCCCAAAATGCCATACTCGGCGAAACTGATCTGAAGTAATATGGGCCTCGCCCCCAAAATGCCATACTCGGTAGAAACTGATCTGAATAATATGGGCCTCGCCCCCAGAATGCCATACCTGGCAGAAACTGATACCGATGCTGATGATTCCTCTTAGCATATCCTCTCACAAGATAATCTTTGATAATTAGATATTTTTTTTGTCCTCAACGAATGCTTGGTGTCAAAGCCAGAGAATCTTCAAAGTACTCGGTATGCTCAACTCTGATCGTCTGAATAGGTGATCCGAACTAGACTCCTAGTGTGTATGTGCCAAGGACTTTTCCAGCTTATTCCTTAAGCAAGCCAATTTGATGATTTCGCTTCGGAGAATCGGACCAGTGGGTCTAACCAACGTGAATGTCTTAATCATATTTTGTGATTACTTCATCATACTCAATATGATATGGCCTCTTGCATTTCACTCTTGTCTCTTTCTTCTCATTTGGAACATTTTCTTTTCTTTTCTTTGCTTTTCTCTTCTTTTTTTTTCTGACCCACCTACCCTTTAAGGTAACATTTCTCCTCATAGTGGTCCTAATACTCGCCCATGGGTAGTTTCACGTTTATCGGTTATAGGCGGTCTTTTTCTTTTTCTTTTCTTTTCATTGCAGAGACATTTCTCTTATTTCTGACCATATCATATATCGTAGCGTTCGTAATCCAAGGTGGACATCCAGGCAAACGGTCATTCACCGATCTATCATCTATTCAATAAGTCATCTCATCAACCACTCAGGCCTCCGCTGTTGAGATCCCGTATTCAAGTGATTTTAGGAGTCTAATCAAGATCAATCTATTCAGTATACCGGTGAAGAACACTTACAGCACTCTTCGCTTCTAAGGCTTCTCCCTATAGCACATAATGCATCACCTGACATATATCGAATTACCAAAGACTTCTTTATCACTCTCTTTTTTCACTCACTCAAAGGAATTTTTCCTCTCTACTGCTGACCATGTGGGCTTCACCCCCGGGATCCATACCCGAAACTCAAACTCAAAGTGGGCCTCAACCCTCAGAACACCATCTGAATCTTAACACCGACGTGAACCTCAGCCCCAAGATTTCCACCCAAATTCAGCACAGTGCTTTTGCTGTCTCTGATTGGCTTGTCTCTGCCGTTTTCACTTTTCTGTCTTCGAAACCTGTGAATACAAAACATAAACACAAAACACAAAAAGAATGCAATAATGGGTTATATGTATGCATGCATGCATGAGTTCTCTTTATCCCGTTGGGTTAGGTCTTCTGCGGGTGACTATTCAGTCTTCTGTTCCTCAGGCAAAATACAGCTTCAATCTGTCAACATTGATGGGCTCGGTGAACTCATTCCCTTCCAAGTCTGACAGTCTCACTGCTCCATTTCCCATTACCCTCTGAACAATGTACGGTTCTTCCCAATTCGGTCTAAACTTTCCTCTGGGTCTGTTGTTGATGGCTTCGACTGCTTAAGCACGAGATCACCTTTCTTGATCTTAGTAGGCCGCACCTTCTTGTTGAACGCTCGAGCTAGCCTCTTCTGATAGATCTTCATGTGATGCAAGGACTTCATTCTCTTCTCATCCATCAGAGCCAACTGTTCAAACCTTTGCGAGGTCCACTCATGTTCTGGCAATTCTGCTTTTGCTAATACCCGCATGGACTGTATCTCAATTTTTACCGGCAGTACCGCTTCCATTCCATAAACCAGAGAGTAAGGTGTAGCTCATGTCGCTGTTCTCACAGATGTTCTATATCCCCACAAGGCGTATGGTAGCTTGTCAGCCCAGTCCTTGTAATTCTCTGTCATCTTCGCCAAAATCATCTTTATTGTCTTGTTGGCTGCCTCGACTGCCCCATTAGCCTGCTGTCTATATGGTGAGGACTTGTGATGGCCGATTCCATATTGAAGTAGCATCACCTTGGTTTCTCCCTGAAATTGGACTCCATTATCCGTTACCACATAATGCGGCATACCATACGGGCAAATGAGATTCCGAGCTATAAACTTCGCCATCTGTTTTGTTGTAACATTGTGGAAGGATTCGGCTTCCACCCACTTTGAGAAATAGTCTACGGCCACTACTATAAAGCGATGCTCATTCGATGCATTCGGTCGAATCTCTCCGATCATATCTATTCCCCAAGCTGAGAAAGGCCACGGCTCCGACAGCCCATGTAATTCTGTGTGCGACAGGTGATTCAAATTGCCGTGTGCTTGACAATCGTGACAATGCTTTACCAGCTTCGCATAGTCGGCTTCCATGGTTGACCAGTTAAAGCCTTGTCTCACAATATTTCGGGACAAGTTCAATCCATTCATGTGCGGCCCACATACTCCCGCATGTACTTCTTCCATCACCTTTTGAGCTTCTTCTCTCTTCAAGCATTTTAGCTGAATCTCATTTGCCTGCCTCTTGTAAAGTTCTCCCTTCAGACTCACATACTGAGAAGCTAACTTCTGAATGGCCACTCGGTCTTTTCTGTTTACTTCCTCTCGGAATTCCCCACGCTCCAAATACCTCTGTATATCATGATACCATGGCCTCCCATCATTGACCTCTACTTCTAATATTCTCTCAATCTCATAGGCTGGCTTGCTTGTTGTTGTCAATACAAGCGGTCTCATCACCAGTTTCTCTAGATTTTCCCAAGTTGCAGCCAGTGTTGCCAATGCATCTGCCATCTGATTCTCCTCTCTCGACAAATGCTGAAATTTACAATCGGGGATAGTCTGTGCCAGACTTCTGAGATGGAACAAGTATGGCTTCAACCGTTCTTCTTTTAGCTCCCATTCTCCTGGCATATGTCGGATCACCAACATTGAATCTCCGTAGACTTCCACATTCTTAGCTCTCAAGGCTATCAATGCCGTCAATCTGAATGCACATGCTTCATACTCAGCCATGTTATTAGTCACCCCGAATGTTAACCTCTTGGCCATAGGTAGGGTTTCTCCTCAGGGGTTACTATTACAATCCTGATTCCTGCTCCTTTGCAATTCACTACTCCGTCAAAGTACATCTTCCACCCTGGACTGCTATAGCTTGGATTTCCTCATCGGGGAACTCAAACTTATACTGATCTCCTTCAATGCGTGGTGCCAGGAATTCTGTCACGGCTCGCCTTTTGATTACCTTGGAGGTGAGGTACTCGATGTCAAATTCAGTCAATAGCACTAACCATCTGCCCAACTTCCCAACCAGCGAGGGCACTGAGTGCAAGTACTTCAAAGGATTCTCCTTTGCTACTACTTGGATCTTGTAAGATTGGAAGTAGTGGCGCAACTTTCTGGACGCCCATACTACTGCTAAACAAATCTTCTCCACCTCCTGATAACGGGCATCATACGGAAGCAGTTTCTTGCTGAGGTAGTAGACGGCATGTTCCACTCCCATCTCATCGGCTTGTACCATCATCGCCCCCAGCGCTTCGGGTTCAATTGTCAGATAGAGTATCAATGGTTTTCCTTGTCTTGGACGTTTCAGAACGGGAGGCTTCACCAAATATTCTCTGATCTTATCGAAGGCTTTCTGACACTACTCGTTCCACTTTACTGGCTGATCTTTCCTCAACAACTTGAATATGGGCTCACATACTAATGTCAGCTTGGCAATGAACCGACTAATATACTGTATTTTCCCAATGAATGCTCTAACTTCCTTTTCCTAACCCAACGGGTATCTATGATGGCTTTTAAGACACAGGGGTTAACATGATGCATGTATGCATGAGATGCATGAGATGTATGCGATGCATGGAATATATAGGTCGGCCCATTATCATTTTAAAGTATTCAACCACACCATTACGTGGTGCAAACTTGTCCCAGTTGAAAAGGCCCAACAGGTTTACACTTTGCGATGATATAGCTAAATGACTTCAAATGATAAGAGGCCCATCCACAAAATGGCCCATCGGAATTTTAGAAGCTTTTGGTCCAACTGTCAAAAGACAGAAACTTGTCCCAGTTTAAATGGCCCAACAAGTTCATACCCTTTGACAGAAGGTCTAATTGGATCCAAATGACGGTGGTCCACCACACTAATAACAAATAACTTCTACTGGTTCTTTATGGCTAAGGTTCACGAGTGGGTTCACGGGGCGCGGACAAAGGCTCTCGCTGACGAAGGTTTGCCCACAACTAGGACTCCCCACTCAAGGGTTCAAACGACCAAGTGAGCGCACTTATTTTATACCTTACGGTACGTGCCAACGAGTTATGGTGTGTGACTGACTGTCGAATGGACTTCCCGTTGTAGATTCCCCAGATGGAGGGTGGAGCGAGGCTCTCTTAAGTACCCAAGCCTCTTAGGCTCTTATCGCTTGGTGACAGGAATAAACAACGGGTCCTCCAAACTAGTCTATCACAACAAGCTACAGGTAATGATCATCTAGGTGCCTTCACAGCTTTTCCTCGAAAGGTAGTGAATGAGGGAAGACACCCAACCATCACCTAGCTTCAACTAAGCCTTTGATTAACCCCCTCAACCCACTACAGACACGGTCAACTAATGCACAAATTATACACAACACAAGACATGATTTCGAGGCCGATTCTCTATTCCCAGTGGAGTCGCAAGACTGTAGGACACAAAACTTGGGCGACGCATGCTGTTCTAGACTCAGGGCCTAGTTGAGATTACGGAGTAGTCCGCGGGGAACTAAACCGGAGAATAATGGAGTCACCACCCGGTGTGAACCGGGACAAAGGTTTAAGGCCGCACTCACCCCTCGCAAGGGAAGACCTCAAACCGTTGGGTTCGGAATGGTCCCTTACTTATGTCATTGTGATGATATAATTTATGCAATAAATCAACCGCATCTACTCAATAATCATGTTCAAAGGTCACTTAGATCTAATATGCTTCCGCTAAATAAACCATAATCTAAGTTTGCATACTTGAAAGTAAGTCTTTAAACAACAAACACACAATATCACACATCGAACATATTGATCCATCAAACCAACATAAACAAATAATTACTTAAAAGCGAATATAAACTAAACTAAATATCATGCGTAAAAAGAACATAATCATGCTTTAAAATTAAAAAACAAAAACTAAATTAAATCATGCTTAAAATAATAAATAAACAACCTAGAACTATGACATGCTCAAATAAATTTGGATGAGACGAGACACGTGTATCTTAAGTGGTACGTGGCATTGTATCCCGAGTGCAGACCATACTACCGTCCATTCGGAATCGGCTATGGAATTTACGTCCGAGTTTCCATCCGATATACCACAAAGGGAACACATGTCCCGCTCATCCAACAATCAAATCATGCCTCAAACGACTCTCATGTAATTATATATCAAAAATAAATAAAATAAAACGGAAGAAGATAAGTAAAAAGGTACCCTCAAATCTAACCTCTTTTGTCGTCTCAAGAAAGGGCGTTACATGTCTGTTGGAATGGCGCGAATGATCCGATACTTTTCCGATTTGTTTACTCAATGTTTTTCCTCGTTGTTTTGATGTTTGGGCTGCTGTTTTAAGTCCGTTTTGCTGCTGCGTTTCAGGTCACTGTTTTGGTCGATTAGTGGACTGTTTCGGGTGATTGGGAGGCCAAATGGGTGCGGTTTTTGGTATTTTTAGGGGGGTCTTGTACATTTTTTAGTGCAGTTTTTAGGTGTTTCGGGGACTGTTTTAAAGGCTAAAATCACTGCAAAAATGATCAGGTCAGTGGGCTGATTTGTGGCAGTAAAAGTGCAGTGCAATTAGTGTTTTTTGGACTGTTTTGGGCGTGGAAGTGGGGCTGTGTTTGGGGGTTGTTTTATGCGACTTTAGGGATGTGTAGGGGACTGTTTTGGTGTGGTTTAAGGGCTGTGAAGGAGGTTGAAGGTGCGGCAATGGAGGTTTATGTTCAGGGCTTGGGCGTGAATGGTGCAAGGGTGAAGGGTGGTGCACGGCAATGGAGGGTGTTCTTGGCTTGAAGGTGCGGCAATGGAGGCTTGAAGGAGATGCTTGGGGGTGCACAAGAGGGCTTGGATGGGTGTCTTAGGCGTTTGTGAGAGGTATATGTGCTAGGGTTGTGAATAGGGGTGAAGGTCTCTTTTTATAGGCAAAGGGTGAAGGCTTTCCTTATACGACTAGGAGTATGATTTCTATTGATGGTGACATCTCCTTAATAAGGAATAGATCTCCTTAATTGGGGTGGTGATTGGATTTGATTTGGTAGGGATTTGATTTTATTTCTTTTATTTAGGTAAGGATTTTACAAGAATTTAGCATGTGATAAATATGCATTTACCTAAATAAAGGGCATTTGGGCGTGAATCACCTCCCCTGGGCATGGACTTGGTTTGACTTGGTGGGCTTGGGTATTTTGGGTTTGTTTTGTATTTGGTAGATGGTTTGTGGGGTCTCGGGCCTGAGATAAGCTTTGAAACGGAAGTCCAACAAGCAGCCGAAGCTAAACAACTCAGATAAAATCCAACAAAATTCTATTTTCCAACTTTACCCTTCCAACATCTGTTTCCCGCGGCTTTCATGACTAAAGAGGTAGTTGTCTCCATACGAGACTCATCATCGGGCTGATATGAAAAAATACAATGCCTACAGTAGGCAAAGCAAAGATTGAAACAATTGAAAAATTACCTCCACCAACATCTGTCAAAAGGATTCGGAGCTTTCTCGGACACGCAGGTTTTTACAGGAGATTTATCAAAGACTTTTCCAAGATTGCTAAACCTCTGTACAATCTTTTGGAGAAAGACGTGCCTTTCAACTTCACCAAAGAATGCCATGAAGCTTTTGAGATACTGAAACATAAGCTTCTTTCTGCTGCCATCATTGTAGCACCAGACTGGACCCTTCCATTTGAGGTAATGTGTGATGCTAGTGATTTTACTGTAGGTGCAGTTTTGGGACAACGCAAAGCAAAGATTTTCCATGTCATTTACTACTCCAGCAGAACTCTGAATGATGCTCAACTCAACTACACAACCACTGAAAAGGAGTTGCTTGCAGTTGTGTTTGCTTTTGACAAATTTCGCTCTAATCTGCTGGGTCCCAAAGTGGTAGTCTACACAGATCATTCAGCAATCAAATATCAGATCGCGAAGAAAGATTCCAAATCCAGATTGATCCGTTGGATATTTCTTCTCCAAGAATTCGATGTGGAGATTCGAGACAGAAAAGGGACAGAAAACCAAGTGGTAGATCATTAATCGAGGCTCGAAAATGGTGTGAAACAGCTGGCAAAGAACTGACAATCAAAGAAACTTTTCCAGATGAACAGTTGTCTGCCATGAAACAACATGAAGTCCCTTGGTACGCTGACTACGTCAACTACATAGTGTCAGGAAAATGGCTGTTGGAGTGGACAACTCACCAACGGAAGAAATTCTTCAAAGAAGTCAAGCACTATGTTTGGGATGAGCAGTACCTGTTCAAACGTTGTGCTGATCAATTACTGAGACGGTGTGTTCCACATGAAGAGGTCAATAGTGTTTTGCAACACTGTCATTCATCACCATATGGCGGACACTTCAGCAGGAATAAAACTGCAGCAAAAGTCCTACAATCAGGTTTGTTCTGGCCTACTCTTTTTAAAGATGCTTATCTATTTGCTCTTCAATGTGACAGGTGCCAGAGAACAGGGAATATTTCGAGGAGAAATGAAGTACCATTGCAAAATATTCTGGAAGTGGAGATATTTGATGTATGGGGTATTGATTTTATGGGACCCTTTGTTCCATCATTCGGAAACCTATACATACTAGTTGCTGTAGACTATGCCTCCAAATGGGTTGAAGCAATTGCACTTCCATCCAATGATTCAAAAGTGGTGATTAAATTCCTTAAAAATAATATTTTCACTCGCTTTGGAACACCTTGGGCAATTATCAGCGATGGTGGTACACATTTCTGCAACAGATACTTCGATGCAATCCTATCTAAATACAGAGTTACTCATAAGGTTGCCACTGCCTACCATCCACAGACAAATGGACAGGTTGAGGTTTCAAACAGGGAGATAAAAAGAATCTTGGAGAGAACCGTTGGATCAACAAGGAGGGACTGGTCTACAAAACTGGATGACGCATTATGGGCCTATCGGACAGCTTACAAGACACCCATTGGTATATCCCCATATCGATTGGTGTTTGGGAAATCGTGTCATCTGCCAGTTGAGCTTGAACACAAGGGGTATTGGGCACTGAAGAAATTGAATCTTGATCCACAAGCTGCAGGAGAGAAAAGACTTCAGCAACTCAATGAATTGGAGGAATTTCGCCTACATGCTTATGAGAATGCCAGATTATACAAGGAAAGGACCAAGAAATGGCATGACCGAAAAATAGTGCACAAATAATTGGAACCAAGGCTGAGGTGTTGTTGTTCAATTCAAGGTTGAAACTTTTCCCTGGAAAGTTGAAATCAAGGTAGTCAGGTCCATTTGTGATCACTCAGGTTTTACCACATGGAGCGGTTGAGTTACTGGATCCCAACACCAACAACACATTCAAGGTTAACAATCAGCGTGTCAAGCACTACTGGGGAGAATCATTTGAGCGACAAAAAAAAGTGTCACACTTTCAGATCCAGCTTAACGTTCGGGTAGTTACGTCTAGCTGACGACGTTAAACTTAGCGCTAGCAGGGAGGCAACCCATGCAATTTGTGTATATATTGTGATTTTGTGTGATTTAATTTTGTGTGTTTAGTTTTTGCAGATTAAGATAGAAGAAGCTCTGGCAAATCTTCATAAGAAATTTCCTTCTCTCCCTCAAAAATCTCTGATGAAAGTTTACAAAGCTCGCTTGGAACGGAGAGACTACTAATGATCAAAGGTATTCCTACTGACATTCGTTGGATAATCGAAGCACGGGTCCAATTAGCAGGTGAGTATTCTAATTATTGTACTTCTTATTTGCCTGGTTTTTGAAGAAGCACCTATGCTAAGAAACGTAGAGCTAAGAAAATGGGTGTTTGTTTCAAATGTGCACGCTGGAATTGCAATACTCATTGTCGTTCTTTAGGAATGGTGTCTAATAATCGCGAATATAAAATTAAATTCATTATGGATGGCTTGAGTAAGAAGTCTTTAGATGATATATCTTCGACTCTTGAGACGCATCCCAGTGGATATGTTCATATAGCCATTCGCAAATTACATACACAATTTCTAAGAGAAAGACAACAGTTAAGTCTTGGGAATCTGACTCAAAAAGACCATGTTTGTCAATTTATAAGAAAATTGGATGGGAAGCTTGTCCATGACGCATAAACGTCATTAAGCTGTAATATTTGTAGATATTATATCTCTTTGTCTTTCCTAATAATTGTGATTTGTTTTGTTATTTTCTTTTATTTTCTCCGACAAGATCCAGATCTTTTTTATTATCACTATTTATTTTACTGTTTAACTACTAATTGTCATTGGGCAGGTACTAGTGCTATTATTGTTACTCACTCTTTTTAGGTGTTATAAATTCAACTCATCATTGCACTCTTGAAGACATCCAGATTTGAGATTAAAAAAAAATGGAAGAATGGAAGCCACTTCAAGGAGACGAGTTGAAAACATCTGTGTGTTTTGCGGTACTAGTGTTGGTACTAACCCACAATACATAGATGCAGCACATGAATTGGGTCGAGTTATAGCTGAAAAGAATATGCACTTGATATACGGTGGAGGCAATCTTGGACTAATGGGGATCATTTCAAAGGCTATACAGGAATGAGGTAGTCAAGTTCTAGGAATCATCCCAAAACCCTTGATGGAGGCGAATCTAATAGGTCCATCAAACGGAGAGGAACTGATCGTACCGGGAATGTCCGAGCGACTGGTGGAAATGATTAATCGTGCTGATGCTTTTATCGCTTTGCCAGGTGGCTTGGGCACATTAGAGGAAATTTTTATAGTGTTATCTTGGGCGAACTTGAACATACACCAGATACCAATTGAGCTGTTTAACGTTGAGGGATTTTATTATTTTCTTTGTGTGTTTCTTGATGATGCCCGGAGAAATGGGTTCGTGACAAAACCTATGAAAAAACTATTCTTTACTACCAGAACTGCCCCAGATCTAATTGACCAAATCTTAGCCTTTGAACCACAAATTGACCCTATCCTTTCCAAGATAAAATGGTCTGACGATGATCGTGGTAAGAAGCGTCGGATAAATCTAGATCTTAACCTTTAATTTCCTTTCTAGATGTAGCATTTCAGCTAACCAGGTACTATCTTCTAAACTCATCTTCTATTATTTCAGACATTGGAGACAATGTCTCATTTAGGTTTGGGGGAAGGGAATAGTTAATATTATCTTATTTTTATTGTTGTTATTTTTAGTCCAAATTGTTTTCGAAAAATACAAAAAAATTGAAAATTTTTCAAAAATTACAAAAATATTTTGCGTTTTTGTTTTTAATTTGATTAATCGGGTGAAATTGGTGAGAGATAGTTGTGTAAGGAGTTTCCACTCTTGAGACGAATCTCAAACCTATTTCGGAACAAGTTAATTTTTATTTATTTCCTTTTGAATTATTTAATTTGTGAATTCTCCATTAAATTGACTAAAATAGATCTTCATATGCTCAGTTGGCAGGTATTATCAACATGCATGGTAACATACAGACATGAGCTGTAATTGAAAAGTTTGTAATATTCAGCGCTCTAGTTTAATTGGAGGAAGCATCTCAAAAAGTGATGGAGTGAAAAAAAAAACGTCTGAGATCTGAGTTACTAAGTCTGTAAGGGTGTCTTAACACATAGTGCCCTAAAACCATCTGGTTTGGGAGTCACTGGCCTAAAGCTCGCTATATGGATCGAAGATGTTGCAAAAAATATATATCTGAAGTCTGAGTAAGTAAGTCCGTATGGGTGTCTTAACACCTGGTCCCCTAAAGCCAACTGGTTTGGGAGCCACCGGCCCAAAGCTCGCTACATAGACGGAAGATATTGTATATAAATAAAAAAAAATCAAAAAGAAAGAAAAAAAATCAGAAAAATCAGAAAAATTATTCCATTGCTACAAAAAGGTGTGAAATCTTATAAAAATTTAGAACAAAAATATTACTCTCTTATCAACTGCACTTATGACTGTTGTGGGAAAAAATGAGTTGTATAATATTCTGTTGATTATGTATATGGAGAATGGTAAATATAATTGGAGAATTTACTTATTCGGTAGTTTAAAAATAAACAAAACAACTACTAACTTGGAGTAGAAGTTTCACCCATTTAGTCACTAACTTCTTTATTCTTTTTTCTCTTGTATTTTTGCTTTTGTGTGCATTAGTTTCACTACCTTTTTACTTTTGTAAAATGTTTGAGGGTATCATTGCTATAAACCCTCACAGACGACAACTCGTCCACTAGGGACACATAGGGGTTTAAAGGCTTGTTGCATACGCTAAATGCAACTGTGATCCCTACGAAAGTGGCTTAGTTTAATTTTAATTGTTTCTTGTATTTTATTTTGCTATTTTGCTCGATGACTAGAAAAATGTTAGGTTTGGGGGTGTGATGAGCGGAAAATATATCAATATTTACCGCCCCTTATACATAATATTTTGTTTAGTTTCTCAAGTTTGATGAACGTTTTGATGTGTTTTACAGGTAAATAAAGTATTTGGATTTAATGGAATCAACTCTGGGCTAAAACAATGAAATTTGGAACAAAAAAATGGCGAAAACGGAAATTTACTATACGCGTCACGAAGTGAAGTCCGAAATTCCAATTTTGCGTAAGTTTCGTAATTTGGCCATAACGTTTTCATCCGATATCTGATTAAGCTGATTCAAGTGCCAGATTAAAGAAGACACAGATATTTACAACTTTTAAGATTTAAGTATTTTCGAATTCGGAAGTTTGCAAGGCCGAAATTGATGAATAGTCTAGTGTATTTTGTGTAATTAGTATAGTCGTTTTCAAAACATAAAATAAAATTAATAAAAATAAAAAGTAAAAATTGTCAAACTTCCACCAATCATGCTTGCCATGTTTGGTGCCATGTTTGATGCCATGTTTGGTGCCATGTTTGATGTCATATTTGTTGGAGCAATTGGTGGAGAAATTGGTGGAAGGCTTTAGATTTTCCTATAAATACCAAGCTTAACTTTGTAAATTTTTCATGCTTTCTTTGGAGGAATTTCTCCATTTAATCCTAAAGGAAAGTGTCTTGTGTACTACTTTAAGTTTTCTTGTATTTTCTTTTTATCTAATTAATAAAATTTTGTGTGTTTTCATTTTCAGCATGAGCGGGTAATCTTATTCTGCTGGGGTGAAGAGGTAAGACTTTTAAAATAATAAATTAGATTAATCTCCCTTATTTTAATTAAAATTTGGATTAATTAGTTTCCGCCTATATGGCCGGTTTAGATTCACACCTTATTTACCGCCTATATGGCTGGTTTTACATTGTTGGACTTAGTTTCCGCCTATATGGTCGGTTTATCTGCTAACCTTGTTACCGCCTATATGGCTGGTTTATATGATTTTATTACCACCTATATGGTCGGTTGGACTTTGGACAAATGAAATTACCGCCTTTATGGTCTGGTTAATTAATCGGTAAACATTGAGGATAAGGGAGATTTCTAATTTTGAAATATTAAAAGTGGATTCTCTAACCCCCAGCATTTTCTTTTATTGTACTTTTAATTTCCAACATTTACTTTATTTAATTTTTCAGCATTTACTTTATGTCTTTTATTTTATTTAAGCTTTTACTAGCCTTAAATATGTGTCGTAGCTAATTCTGTTATCTGGGATTGTGATGAATTTCAATATCACTGGTTTTATAAGGGGTTAGATTATAGTTTGGGTAATATAAAGATTTATTTATTGAGTCTTAATCTTAATGCTTTTTTTTAACTGGCCACTAATAAAATTGATTAGGTAAACTTAAAATGAACTAGACATAGGGATTTTAGGTTTAAGACCTTAGACTCAATAGACCACGATCTTCCTTGAGGATAGATAACTCTTTAATAGATTTCCTTACAGGATAAGAATATACCTGTCGGGCGGGGGTAGCCATAATTGGAACTTAAACTTAATGAATCTAGGTAATTTGGTTGACATAGACATATGGTTCAATTGGGTTATACTGGGTATTTGTAATTGACTATCGGAAGAGGCTTTTACATAATTTAGTATTCCAGGTTAGTAAATCAATATATTACCCAACTATAAGATAACCACTTCATCTTTAAATAATATAAGATAAAGTGGTTTGGCTTGATGCACACAATGGAGGATGGTAGAATATGGTGGGCAAATGGAAGTTTCATGGTAACTTCCTGCATGGGACATGCACTGTAGGTGCAAGTTGGATTCTACAATTATCCCCCTCCATCTGCATCTGAAATTATCGTCATCTGATAACTATTCCAGCTATGTCTCTACACAACTCTAACTTGTCCCGAGTAACCACCTTTGTTAACATGTCGGCTGGATTCTCATCTGTATGGATCTTCACTAGTCTCAGCAGTTGTTTATCCATCACATCGCTTATCCAATGATAGCGAATGTCAATATGTTTCATCCGGGCATGATACATTGAGTTCTTGCTCAAGTCCAGAGCACTCTGACTGTCACAATGTATTTTGTATTCTGTCTGCTTGATCAGCTAGTTCACGTCGAGACGAGCACGGTGGTATTTTCCGGCGATCGAACCAACGTCCCAGAACGCCGCACGCGCCTTCCAGAGCCTTGCCCACGCTCCCACACGCGCGTCACACGCCCCACGCGCCGTTGCAAGGTTGAAGATGATTACGTGGCAGCCACATCATCGCCACATCAGCGTCCAGTCAGCGTCATGTCAGCACCTCTACCACATCATCTTGCCACGTCAGCTGCCACGTAAGCCGCCATGTCAGCATAGCTGGTCCCATCTGCCACGTCAGTACCACGTCAGCAGCCTGGTAAATTTCATTTAGCCCCCTGAAGTTTTGAAATTTATAGTTTTGCCCCAAAACTTTTAGCAATTTATAAATCAGCCCCTGTGTCGGATTTAGACCAATGAAGTGTCTATTCCACCATTTTCGACCGTTCCGGACG
This sequence comes from Zanthoxylum bungeanum, assembly GCA_019454045.1. NCBI lineage: Eukaryota > Viridiplantae > Streptophyta > Magnoliopsida > Sapindales > Rutaceae > Zanthoxylum > Zanthoxylum bungeanum. Next base: position 37,432 of record SKCR01029482.1, on the reverse strand, counting down.
CAACGGTGACCTCGAATTTGTGAAATTCAGATTCAATTTTAGTTTATTCTCATTTTAAACTTTAAAACTTAAAATGGAGATGGAGGATTCTCATTCTGGTGCAATGATTAAATTGGCTGCCACTAATTACTCCCTCTAAAGACCTAGGATGATTGATTTTTTACATTGTAAAGATCTATTTGATGTCATCGAGTTGAAGGAGTGAAACCAGAGTCTGTTAAGGAGTTTGAATGGAATAAACTCAACAACAGAATTTTGGGTCAGATTAGGCAGTGGATTGGTCACAGTGTCTTCCACCACGTAGCACAAGACACAGATGCTTATGAAATGTGGAGGAAATTGGAAGACATGTTCCAGGCCAAAACAGCTCGGAACAAAGCCTTTATCATGAGGCGTTTGGTGAACCTGAAACTACGGAGTGGAACTTCCGTTGCAGAACACCCCAACGAGTTCCAAAGCCTGGTGAACCAGTTGTCTGCAGTAGACATGCAACTGGCAGGCGAAGTTTAAGCCCTCTTGCTACTCAGTTCTCTTCCTGATAACTGGGAGACTCTGGTGGTTACTCTCAGCAACTCAGCTCCAGGAGGCAAACTTTCCATGCCTATGGTAAAGGATGCCCTGTGAAATGCAAAAGCCAGAAAAAAAGACGTGGGCTCAGATCAAACAGAAGCCCTTGTCTCGGAGCAACGGGGAAGACAACATGAGAAACATAAAGGTGGGAGAAGAGGCAGAAGCAAAAGCAGGGGCTGATCCAAGGACAGGAAAAAGACATAAAAGTGCTTCCACTGTGGCATAGAAGGCCACTTGAAGAAGAATTGCTGAAAACTGCAACGGGAGAAGGGACAAGGCAATAACCATCCAAAGAAGAATGATGCGGAGACACTAGTAGTTACTACGGTGGATGTAGCTATATGCTCCGGCCAGGAAGAAGCATGCATTCACACCGCAACTCAGGATGTCGAGTCGGTGGTAGATACTGCAGCACCATACCACGTCACTCCTCACATGGATTTCTTCACAACATACAAAGCAGGAGACTTTGGAGCAGTGAAGATGGGGAACACCAGTTCTTCTCAGATAGTGGGAATTGGTGAAGTACAGTTGCGGATAAATACGGGGTATACAATAACCCTGAAGTAGGTCAGACATGTTCCAGAACTTCGGCTCAACTTACTCTCGGGGGTAGCTCTTGACAAACAGGGTTATGCTAGCCACTTCAGCAACGACACTTGGAGGATGATAAAAGGTGCCATGGTCATCGCCCGAGGACATATTTGTGGAACCTTGTACAAGACTCATGTGAAGATTTGTGCAGAAAGCCTAAATGTAGCTGAACGGAAGGCTTCTCAGAATCTGTGGCACCAGAGACTCGGTCACATGAGTGAAAGAGGGTTGTCTACCTTGACAAAGAAGGATCTAATCACCATCTCCAAAAATGCTACTTTGGATCCTTGCAACCACTGTCTATTCGGTAAGCAACACAGACTCTCTTTCAATTTCTCTTCTACAAAGAAATTAGAATTACTCAGTCTGGTGTACTCTGATGTATATGGTCCCTTGGAGGTAAACTCACTAGGCGGTAACAAATATTTTCTGACTTTTATTGACGATGCTTCTCGGAAAGTATGTGTGTATTTTCTGAAATCAAAGGATTAGGTCCTGGACTATTTCAAACTGTTTCATGCCATGGTCGAGCGTGAAACAGGGAAGAAACTGAAGTGCCTTCACACAGACAATGGAGGCGAATATACTTCCAGGGAGTTTGATGCCTACTGCGGAATCCATGGCATTCGACACGAGAGGACTGTTCCACGCACCCCACAACACAATGGTGTCGCTGAAAGGATGAACCGCACCATTATGGAGAAAGTCAGAAGCATGATCAGCATGGCCAAGCTGCCAAAGCCATTCTAGGGAGAAGCTGTTTGTGCCTCCTGCTACTTGATCAACAGATCACCATCTGTACCGTTGAACTTCGAGATTCCGGAGAAAGTATGGTCTGGTAAGAATCCCTCATATTCTCACCTCAGAATATTCGGATGTTTAGCATTTGCACATGTATCCAATGAGCTCAGACAGAAGCTCGATGCAAGGACTACTCCATGCATCTTCATAGGCTATGGAGACGAAGAATTTGGATACAGGTTATAGGAACCGAAGGAAATGAAGGTCATTAGAAGCAGGGATGTAGTGTTTCTTGAAGACCAGAGAATAGAAGACATTGAAAAGCCCAAGATGCCTTCTAAAATCAGTGCCGACAATGTCGATCCAGACACAACCCCAATACTAGCACCAACATCAGTGGCCACAGATGATGATGGGGTGCAAGACATACCAGAAGCAGAACCAGAGAATGAAGGAGGTGTTGAGCAGAGGGAGTTGCAGCCTACTCCATCAGAGGCTTCAGGGTCATCCACAGATCCAGATGACAACAGATAGTCAGAACCTCCATTACGAAGATCCGAGAGAGGTCGGATTCCATCAGCTAGATACTCAGGATCAGAATACATTCTGCTTACTTACGAGGGGGAGCCAGAAACCTTCAACGAAGCAGTATCTCATAAGGATAAAGATAAATGGCTGCACGTAATGCAGGATGAGATGGAATCTCTGCAGAAAAACAACACTTATGAGATAGTCAAGCTCCCACGTGGAATGAAGGCACTAAAGAACAAATGGGTGTTCAAGCTCAAGAAAGATGGTAGCGGAAAAGTGGTGAAACACAAAACTCGGCTAGTGATCAAAGGATTCCTACAGAAAAAGGGGATTGACTTTGATGAGATCTTTTCACCTGTAGTTAAAATGGCTTCAATCCGAGTCATCCTAGGATTGGTAGCCAGGTTGAACTTGGAGCTTGAACAGATGGATGTCAAAACAACATTTCTTCATGGTGATCTGAATAAAGAAATCTACATGGAGCAGTCAGAAGGATTCAAGGTTTCAGGTAAAGAAAACCTTGTTTGTAAGCTGAAAAAAGAGCTTGTACGGGCTTAAACAAGCACCTAGGCAGTGGTACAAGAAGTTCGACTCATTTATGGTGGGTCAAGGCTGTAAAAGAACTACAGCAGATCAGTGTGTATACATTCAGAGGTTTCCATATGGAAATTTCGTTGCTCTTCTACTGTCTGTAGATGACATGTTGATTGTTGGACAAGAAGCAACGAAGATCAGCCAGCTGAAGAAGGAACTCTCCAAGGCTTTCGACATGAAAGACTTGGGACCAGCTCAACAGATTTTGGGAATGGAGATTGTTCGTGACAGACAGAACAAGAAGTTATGGCTTTCACATGAGAGGTATATTGAACGGGTAATCAGGAGGTTCGATATATAAAAAGCCAAACCAGTCAGCGTTCCGTTAGCGCACCATTTCAAACTGAGCAAGAGTTCGTGCCCCTCATCCAAGAAAAAGATAGAGGAAATGTCAGCAATACCATACTCTTTAGCTGTTGGAAGCCTAATGTATGCAATGGTATGTACCAGGCCAGATGTTGCACACGTAGTGGGTGTAGTGAGTCGTTTTCTCTCTAACCCTGGAAAACAACACTGGGAGACAGTCAAATGGATTCTCAGGTACCTCAAGGGTACAATGAAGTTTCGTCTGTGTTACAGGGGAGATGATCCGATCTTGGAAGACTATGCAGATTCAGATATGGCGGGAGATCTTGATGGTATGAAATCTATATCAGGATTCATCTACACTTTTGCAGGGGGAGTTGTATCATGGCAGTCAAGATTGTAGAGGTGCATTGCATTATCCAAAACAGAAGCTAAGTACATTGCCATAGCTGAGGCAGGAAAAGAAATGTTGTGGCTAAAGCATTTTCTCCAAGAGTTAGTGATCAAGCAGACAGAATACAAAATACATTGTGACAGTCAGAGTGCTCTGGACTTGAGCAAGAACTCAATGTATCATGCCCGGATGAAACATATTGACATTCGCTATCATTGGATAAGCGAGGTGATGGATAAACAACTGCTGAGACTAGTGAAGATCCATACAGATGAGAATCCAGCCGACATGTTAACAAAGGTGGTTACTCGGGACAAGTTAGAGTTGTGCAGAGACATAGCTGGAATAGTTATCAGATGACGATAATTTCAGATGCAGATGGAGGGGGAGAATTGTAGAATCCAACTTGCACCTACAGTGCATGTCCCATGCAGGAAGTTACCATGAAACTTCCATTTGCCCACCATGTTCTACCATCCTCCATTGTGTGCATCAAGCCAAACCACTTTATCTTATATTATTTAAAGATGAAGTGGTTATCTTATAGTTGGGTAATATATTGATTTACTAACCTGGAACACTAAATTATGTAAAAGCCTCTTCCGATGGTCAAATACAAATACCCAGTATAACCCAATTGAACCATATGTCTATGTCAACCAAATTACCCGGATTCATTAAGTTTAAGTTCCAATTATGGCTACCCCGCCCGACAGGTATATTCCTATCCTGTAAGGAAATCTATTGAAGGGTTATCTATCCTCAAGGAAAATCGTGGGCTATTGAGTCTAAGGTCTTAAACCTAAAATCTCTATGTCTAGTTCATTTTAAGTTTACCTAATCAATTTTATTAGTGGTAGTTCATAAAAAGCATTAAGATTAAGACTCAATAAATAAATCTTTATATTACCCAAACTATAATCTAACCCATTATAAACCAGTGATATTGAAATTCATCACAACCCCAGAGGACTTAGCTGCGACACATATTTAAGGCTAGTAAAAGCTTAAATAAAATAAAAGACATAAAGTAAATGCTGAAAAATTAAATAAAGTAAATGCTGGAAATTAAAAGTACAATAAAAGAAAATGATGGGGGTTAGAGGATCCACTTTTAATATTTCAAAATTAGAAATCTCCCTTATTCTCAATGTTTACCGATTAATTAACCAGACCTCTTGGGAGGCTGAAGTTTGGGAACCACCTCAATTTCCTTTCCCTTGGCCTTTTTCTTCTTCCTCTGTTTGAGCATTTCTTCGACTGAAGGGAGTCTGAACTTGCTCATCATTTCCGCTACGCATAAATTTTCCTCGAGGATTAGAGTACATGAAAAGAAAGTCTTTTCGTATAGGAGCCGACATGCCTAGGTTATGAGAATGACTGTTAATATACTTTTTGTCAAAGGCAATGGGGTACCTTTCGGATAGAAAACCTCATTCCATAATGGAGTCAACCTCAATCTTTTCTCCACCAAAATCACCCTCCAATTCCTCTCAGGTGCGGGAATGCTCAAAATATAATTTGTATTCACTACGACCCCAGACGTCACGTCAAAGCTTCGATTACGGTTCGAACCTACAAAAGAAGCAAGAGAAGAATGTAAGAAGTACTGCGAATCTACAAACAAGAAGAGAGTATAAGACCAACACTCACACTTTATTTCCCAACACTCGGGTATTCGACCGGGCCCAGTCGACCCAAACACACTCTCACCTTTCATAAAAAATAGGCCTTTTGCCAGCCCTCTATATCGTTCGTAGTCAGTCCAGAAATTAAATGTTCCCTCTTTTATCGAAGGAAAAGATGGTATCTCTCTTTTTCCACTACATGTTCCTTCATGTAGTACATGTAGAGAAGGTCTTTCACTCCTAATTTGACTCCCAACTCGTACGTCAGAACTTGGCATTAGTTGAGGGGGCAATCCTATAGTGATCTAGTACCTCCCACACTAGGTTTAGAATTGGGAACCTAAACCCATCTGCGAAAGGACGTTCATAAAATCCTATCCACCCTGGGATCCTACAGTCAATTCGTTCTCTCGAAGAAGGTAACTTCACTTGAACTGAATCAGGGAACCAGTACTTTATTTTTATCTCCCTCATAGCTCTTTCGGTTATTATACTCGGAGGATTTTTTATTCGTAAATTGGTCGGCTCACTAGTGCTTGGCTCACCCGGCTCTGCTAGGATTATTCGGAGTGGTGGCACATCTTTGGGGATACCTATTGGAGCTTCCATCGATGAAAAGTCGGCACATCTTCATCACCCCACTCAAAATGTCTCTACCATACAAACTAAAGAGGGAGACGACCCGCAAGGGCGAGCATACATACATCTCCATCAGTGAATCGCTTGAGCTCGAGCAACCCTCAGACGATATATCAATTCACTATACAAATAATAAGTCAACCTAAAAACAATGTGATAGAAGATCAAACCCAGGATTCTCACAAAAAAAAACCCTAAACCATTTCGAGATCAAAGTCCTAACCCTAGCCAAGAACAAGTCGAATATACCCTCTGAACAACCTGAAGAATTGATGAACATGAAGAAGGGAATGAAGAATACCTTGAATTCGAATAGGGTCTTCCAATCTTACGACTCGAGAGAAGATTTTTACAAATGAAGTGAGTGAACCCCCCTCAATGCTCTTTTACTCTTGGCGTCTCGTTTTCCCGCCAAAAAGAATACCTCGATATGAACGCCATATTTAATACGGTTTGTGAAATCGAGGAGCACAAGACAGTCGAAGCCGAGAGTAAGTGTTATGTCGACTGAGTACATCCTTGAAATCACCCTAGGGGAGTTCCTATCCAGACGACATGTAGGCTCGGTTTGGTCCCCCCTATACCAAACAAGTGAATGTCCTAGCCTTCATCAGGTCCAGTCGACGGGAACACTCCCCAATTGGCTCGTGATGGAGTCAAGTTTGGTTCACGGACCTTATTCTGGACCAGATCACATGTAGACTCGGTTTGGACCCTCCTCGATACAAACGAGTGAATGTCCTTCTGGCCTTCACCGGGTACAGTCGACGAGAACACTCCCCAATTGGCTCCTGATGGAGTCAGTTTAGTTCACGGACCTTCTTCTGGTCCAGATGATATGTAGACTCGATTTGGTCCCTCCTCGATACCGATGCCTGAGCCAATGTCCTCCTAGCCTTCACCAGGTCCTGTCGACGAGAACACTCCATAATTCGCTCGTGATGGAGTCAAGTTTAGTTTACAGACCTTCTTCTGGTCCAGATGACGTGTAGACTCGGTTTGGTCCCTTTTTGATACCAAACGAGCCAATGTCCTTCTGGGCTTATCCAGATCCAGTCGACGGGAACACTCCCTAATTGGCTCGTGATGGAGTCAAATTTAGTTCACATACCTTCTTTTGGTCTAGATGACATGTAGACTCGGGTTTGGTCCCTCATCGATACTAAACGAGTGAATGTCCTTCTGGCCTTCACCAGGTCCAGTCGACGGGAACACTCCCCAATTGGCTATTGATGGAGTCAAGTTTAGTTCACGGAACTTCTTCTGGTCCAGACGACATGTAGACTCGGTTTGGTCCCTCATTGATACCAAACGAGTGAACGTCCTCCTGGCCTATACCAGGTCCAGTCGACGGGAACACTCCCCAATAGGCTCGTGATGGAATCAAGTTCAGTTCACGGACCTTCTTCTAATCCAGATGACATGTAGACTGGTTTTGGTCCCTCCTCGATACCAAACGAGTGAATGTCCTCATGGCCTACACCAGGTCTAGTCGATGGGAACACTCCCCAATTGGCTAGTGATGGAGTCAAGTTTAGTTCATGGACCTTCTTCTGGTCCAGACGACATGTAGACTCGATTTGGTCCCTCCTCGATACCAAACGAGTGAATGTCCTCCTGGCCTTCATCAGGTCCAGTTGACGGGTACACCCTCTGATTGGCTCGTGATGGAGTCTAGTTCAGTACATAGACCTTCTTCTGGTCAAGACGACATGTAGTCTCGGTTTGGTCCCTCTTCGATACTAATCGGGTGAATATTTTCTTGGCCTTCATCTGGTCCAGTCGACGGGTACACCCCCTGATTGGCTTATGATGGAGTCAAGTTTAGTTCATGGACCTTCATCTGGTCTAGACGACATGTATACTCGGTGTGGTGCATATTTGGTACCAAACAAATGAATGACTTCTTGACCTTCAATCAGTTCAGACAACATTATAGGCTCCACTGGTCCCATGACCAGTGGCATAGAGCATGCCCTGAACCTTTATCTGATCCAGTCAACTGGAGACATCCCCCCTAACCCATTACTAGTGAGATTCAAGACCGTAGCCATTTTATCCGGACGACACTTTTGACGTTCGGTCATGGCCAAATCGGGTAACGAAGACTTTCCAGGTTTGGTTCAGACGACATGACCAATGAATACTCTCCAAGCCAATAGCTCTTCGACTTATAGAGTAAGGGACAAACTGTATGGGCCAAAGTCCAAGGGTAAAATTGTCTATTCACTTCGGGCCCAAAATTAATGCACCCCAAATCCACCCTAACAATACTCCAGTATAAGTCTCGGGCCCCAGCAGCCGTAACAAGCCCACTCACCAATATGAAGCCCAATTTACGAGTCTATATTGGTCCAAAGTTGTTACACAAGCCCATAGAATGTCATACCGAGCCATATCACAAACTCAACACCTGCCAACCCAAAAAATGCCTAAACTCATAATTACCCTTCATGAATCAGCCATTTACGGCCTCCAAATGGGCAAATAATGGAAGGCAATAAGTGCGTTTGTTACTCAAGAGTCTATATAAGAGGAGAAACCTACCAGAGACAGACAAGTTTTACAACTCATATAGCCAAATAGTCTTCTCTCCAGAGCTCTTATCATACCCTACATACCGCCCTCACGGCAACATACCAGGATCAAGGTAATATCTGACCTTGTCCCTCCTACTACGAAATTTATAGCCCATTTCCTCCGTTGACTTGGACATCGGAGTGTCTACGGCTTCCATTACATCGGTGAGTAGACCCTTCACGCTCACTCTATCTTTATTTTACAAGATCGTCAGTGCCACAACTTACGAAATCTCGATTGTGGACCTTGGGCGAAAATTAGCTTCTACAAGCGTGCCGATTTATCATGTATTTCCTTGTAAATATGTGTATGAATAATATTTTTTTATGAATAAAATTTACAGTTTCGTCAATATTTTTTTTTAGAAATAGTAAAGACGTGATAGACCTATGAAAGATTAAGTTATAACGTAATTGCAAAGGCGTCGCAATTGATATTAAGAAACGTTATAACAATACCATTCTTACAGTTCTTGATCAAGATTTACATTCTTGGTCCGAAAGTAAACCCGGGAGAATGATACATGCCGTATATCATAATATTAATTTACGATGGTTTATCTTAGTGAGCCACGAGTCTATGGAGACTCGTATAGACATGTAGGTGTTCATATCAGATGAGCACTGAACGACTCACGAAAGATTCCTAATAGATGGTACCACGGTGGATATATGAGTTATCATCCACACTTTGATAACAGTCATAGCTATGACTTTTTTAGGTTAGACCTCCGCATGTTCGTTGAGTGTGGACTGATGCTCATGATATCCGATGATATGTCCAGAGAGGATCCGTCAGTCCTGCATACAAGATTTAGGTATCCACTTCATGAGATTGCAACTTATCAAATACATGGCCATAGTACACTAGGAAATAAGTTCTGAGTGTTATTGAGAAATCTCGAATCTATATGTCGACGGGATAATACCTTATGAGATTTGACGATTATATTTATGTCTCTAATATTTATCTGGATACCTATGACGGAATGATTGTACGTATGTGAAGATCTCAACTTGTATGGTTCAGCGAGAATATATGTCGTCGTTATAATTTATGAGCGGATAAATTACAGACACGGGTTTTGATCTCGTGATGGATATACCTGAACTTAAAGAGTCTCACATAATCAAAAATACTCGTAGAGCACTAGGGTGACTTATTACTAATAATATTGATTATTCAAAAACCGTTTAACGGTTAAACGAAAATAACAAATGTGATGCGTTCAGTAATTTCCTAAATTAATATGTATGTGTATTATATACATAATTTGATTTAATACGTATTAATTAATTATCAAATAATTTTTGGAACTTATGTCAACCTTAGACGTATTTTAAAATTTTGATAGTCAAGTCTATAACCTTTTTAGATTAAACCTTCATCTGTTCATTGAGTATGGACTGATGCTAATGAAATCTGGTGATATGTCCATAGATAATCTGTCAGCCCTGCGTATAAGATTTAGGTATCCACTTCATGAGATTACGATTTATCAAATCCATGACCATGGTACACTCGGAAATGAGTTCTGAGTATTATTGAGAAATCCTGAATCTATACGTCGACGGGATAATATCTTATGAGATTTGACGATTATATTTATGTCTCTGGTATTAATCTGGATACATATGACGGAAGGATTATACATATGCGAAGATCTCAACTTGTATGGTTCATCGAGAATATATGTGGTCGTCATAATTTATGAGTGGGTAAATTATGGACACAGGTTTTGATCCCGTGACGGATATACCTGAACTTAGAGAGTCTCACATAATCAAAAATACTCGTAGAGCACTAAGATGACTTATTACAAATAATATTGATTATTCGAAAATCGTTTAACTGTTAAACGAAAATACACATGCGATGCGTTCAGTAATTTCCAAAATTAATATATATGTGTATAAGATACATAATTTGATTTAATACGTATTAATTAATTGTCGAATAATTTTTGGAACATATGTCAATCTTGAATGTATTTTAACATTTATGGTAAATGTAGAAATACATTATACATTTAATTAATTAATTAAAATGTTAATTAATTAATTTATTAAATAAAGATATTAAGCATTAATAATTGTATAATTCACATGTATAAGACACGTGTAGGACGCTTTATAATGTTGACATGTAGCATTGTTGGGATTTTAGTGGGTTGCGATATTTTTTTATTAATCAAATTATTTTTGTTAAATAAAATTAATTTTCTCTCTCTCACTCACTTGTTATAATCCGCCAACAAAGGGATTTGGGTACTATTCTCATTTCATTGACAACAACAAAAGAGAGAAAAACCTAGGAGTGAAGAAAAAATTGAGAGATCAAAAATCAAATAAAAAGCTTGAAGATTTTTGAAGTTTAAGGTAAGTTTATTAATCTTTAAGCTTGGAAATTATATCTTCTTGATTTTTGATAATACATGTGATGTATTTTATTTTTCCCTCTTTTGAATTTGGGTTTTTGGGTGTTGGATGATTGTTGGGAAAATTTATTGCATGTATGTTGATTCTTTGAACTTAATAATGGTTATTTGTGTTCAATTTGATCAAGGAAATGAGAGTTGTCATTCTAGAATTTCTATGACATTTTATAGAAACCTATAATAATTCTTGGGTGTTTTTTAGTGTGGTGAGACTTTAAGAATGTTGGATTGATTAATATAATGCTAGATTGAAAGTCAATTTGGTGGAAATTTGGTTAATTTGATTAATTGAAATTTTTAGGGTTTATGTCTTATCCAAAATTGGGACTTTTCATTCAATGGATTAAATTGGGTACATTAGATGTACATTAATCATTTTAATAGTGTTTTGGAAACACTTAATTGTGTAATTGACAGTTTTAGACTAAAATGAGCAAATTATAAAAAGATTGCATATTATGGAAATTTCGATTTTTGGGGTATTTTGGGTGATTCCAAATTTGATTTGGAATTAACTATTAAAATAAATAGTTTGTTTTAGTCAAACAAAAATTAAAATTCGAAAAATCGAATTTTTCATGTTTCATTGCTCCCCGACAAAACCGCTAATACGCCAACAAAAATGGCATCAGAGCCTGTCTGATTCCCAATCCATAAAATGATTCTAGCATGATATTTGATATGTAATCTAAGACTTATTTCCGTAAAAACATGCTTTCTTAGATAGGATCTAAATAATCTGTTTGATAGTTTATCGGAAAATTCCCTTTAAATAAGGCTTTAAAGTAAATTGTATTTGTGTGTGCTTTTTTCTTGATCCGTTTTGTCAGTACGGATGTGAATATTTTCCTGATGTTGTAGTTGTATCGTGCCAAAGCTGTGCAGTTATGGCTGATGATAGTTCATTTGTACCGGTAGAAATTATATGATAAGAGACAAATTCAAGTGAAAGTGAAAATCCTGAACATGCCAAAGCTATTAAGACTACACCGGTAACTTGAGTTTGCCACTGACAAGTGAAGCCTTGAAAATGCCTCCTTGTGAACGTGTCAAAGTTGTCATAACGAAGAATGATCATGACCGAAAATTATAAGTCACTTTTGTGATTGACAATGATTGTCTACCTAATGAATATACGTAGGCGAGAAATATATTTATGGGATCTACTTCCTGCTGTTGAATTTAATTTGATTATATTATTGTTTTCTGTTTGGGGATTACAGTATTGCATGATTTAATGGGAGGACATCATTTAAATTAAAAATACATGATTTATTTGAAGTTATGTTTGATATTGTATGAAACTGTATTATCTACTAATTTTTCTTTCGATATCTATATGATAGATTTGTGATGGATGGCTCTTCGTCTTCCAATCCTTTAGCTCGTATACTAGATACGAACAAACTGATTGGGCCTGAAAATTTTACCGCTCTTTATACTTAATCTTTTGTATAATTTCTTGAGTTTTGTGAATATTTTGATGTGTTTTGTGTATTTTGTAGATAAATAAGGTTTCAGAACTTACTGGAATCAAATCTGGACCAAAAGAGCGAAAAACTGAGAAAAATGACAAAATTACAATTTTCAGTTCGCGTCACAATGCACAACTCCTGCAGTGCCGCGACCGCTAAAATACGCCGGCCACGTGTCAACATCAGAGGAAGCTTTCTATCATATTCACTTGCTAACATGCACCTGTCAAGTGTCAACATCACAGCAAACCTACTACCATACATTGGACACGTGTCATCATCTTAACAGACCGCTTAAGCGTGTGCCATGTGTCATCATCCCAATGGGCCGCGTAACCTGTTTGCCACGTGTCACCATGTCAGTGCCATATGTCAAGCCACGTCATGACTCGCGACTCAAAGCTTCTTCCACTTTGCGCCGTGTAGATACATCATCGCCACATGTCGTCATCTCAGTGGACCACATATGTCGTGTGCCACGTGTCGCAATCCAGCTCAAGCGTCGCGATGCGGAATCCTTTGCTCATCGCGACGCCCATACCGATATTTGCCTATAAATTCCAGTCGATTTCATTTGCAAAAATCATACTTTCCTTGGTTTATTGAATAAGAATTAAGGATTGTATCTCGTGTGTTTTATTTAGTAGTTTTGTAGTGTATTTTCATTTTTATTTTTAATAGTAATAATAGTTTGTGTATTTTTATTTTCTTTTATATTTAGTAATTAATTTCCACTAGGGAATGGTGAAACCTTTAATATGATAAGGTAGATTAATCTCACTTAATTTATAATATGGAAATTATAATTTAATAATACGGATTAAAATTGATACCGCCTTAATGGCTGGTTTTATTTATTTGACATAATGTGACACCGCCTGTATGGTCGGTCTTTAAGTGACAGACGATTACCGCCTATATGGCTGGTTTATGGACAAACAATAACACTGCCTTTATGGCTGGTTTGACTTAATTGGGTAACTCTGATAATTTCTATATTATAATAAAGTGAGATTTCTACATTTGAAATATTAAAGGTGTATCCTCTAACCCCCAGTATTTTATTTTTATTTTAGGGAAGTGAAGAAACACAATATTCTTAAGCTTAATAATTGATTTAATTATAATATGTTTAATGTTTCTGTTTGTTTATTGAATCTTAAGCTTAATGCTTCTCGTTAACTGGTCATTAATAAGATTGATGGGGTAAACTTAAAATGAACTTGACGAAGGGATTTTGGGTTTCAGCCTTAGATTCAATAGCTCACGATCTCACATTGGGGTAAATGTCTCTTAGGTAGATATCTTTACAGAATAGGAATATACCTGTCGAGCGGGGGTAGCCACAATTGGAAGTTGAACTTAATGAATTCAGGTAACTTGGTTAACATAGACATATGATTAATTGGGTTATTTTAGGTGTTTGCATCTGACCATCGGAAGAGGCTTTTGCATATCTTTGTGTCAGGTTTACAAACTAATTTATTACATATATATATATGAGAATTAATTCATCATTAGAATAATATTGTGTGGAATCACAACCCTAGATGTTTATTTTCTTTATTATCAATTTCCTTTGTTTTATTTTGTATTTTTATTTATTTATTTATTTGGCAAATCCATATTCAACCAACCAATCACCAATCATTCTCTTCTTCATTTAATTAGATACTTGTAAACATTTAGCATCTATAATTAATAACAACAATAGAAATTAAGTCCTCGTGGGATCGATATATTTTATACTACTTGAGCGATACGTGAACTTACGTAACGTGTGTGTTTATCACCGATCAAACTGAATGGGAATGAATTTGAGGATTATCCTCGAATCCGAGAGATTATGGTATATGTTGGATGGACCAATTCCTCTAGCTATACCACCTGATTCAACACCTGATGAGCATGCAACCTTCCAGAAATGGAAGGATGATGATCTAAAAGTTAAATTAGACCTCCTCGGATCATTGACTTCGAAGCTAAAGAGGAAATATATTGATATGTCTGATTCATATAGCATAATCTCTCAGCTTATGGAGCTCTTTATGAACCAAGAGCATATTAATGTTCATAGAGTGGCGGTGAAATTATTTCACTCAAGACTGGATGATGGTCAACTAGTCAGTCCGCATGTGCTTCATATGATTGATTTGATTGATCAATTGAGGCAATATGACTTTCCACTCAATGAAATTCTTGGGCGTAGTTTGATACTAGGCTCATTCCCGAGCACATTTTGTTAGTTTATGCTGAATTTTAATATGTGTGGGATTCATTGTTCTTACAGTGAGTTGCATAGGATGCTACTCACTGCTAAGGAGGATCTTAAGAAGGGAGTGTCTACTCGCCTTCTCAAACCTACTTCTCTTTCTGCCACTTCTCAAAAGAAGGGCAAAGGAAAAAATGAGAAAGGTAGAAAGATTGCTTCTCAAGGTAAGATAGGGAAACCAAAACCCAAAAGAGCTGCCGAAGACACATGCCACCACTGTAGCAAGGTTGGACACTGGAAACGTAATTGTCCTTAATATCTTGCGTAGTTGAAGAAAGACAGAGCCTCTGCTTCATGTATATTTATTTTTCCCGTTATTGATATTCCTTTAGCTTGTGAAGCTATTTCTTCCAGTTGGATTTTAGACACTGCTTGTCCCGTTTGCATCTGCAATTCATTGCAGGGGATGAAGGAAAGTAGAAAGGTGAAATTTGGATCGTTGTAATTGCTCTTCGGGAGTGGAGACTCTTTGGATGCAGTTGTAGTTGGGGTATATGAGATTCCTTTGTCCAGTGGGAGCATTTTATTAAATGACTGTTATTTTGTGTCATGATGTGTGTCAAATATTATATCACTTTTGTATTAGATACATAAGATTTTTGTGTAAATATTAAGAACCGTTCTATGTATTTATATGATAAATATAATATTTTTATCCTTTAATGTGCAAATAAAAATGGTCATTAAATTTTACATCCATCTAAATATAATTTGAATGTTGGGACTAATAAATGAAAAATAGATGATGTTAATGAAACTGAACTATGACACATGAGGTTAGGTTATATTGGCATAAGAAACCTTACCCAGTTGGTTAGGTATGGTTTGATTGAAAATATAACTATTGAGCCTTACCAGACTTGTGGATCTTGTATTTAGGGTAAAATGACAAAAGTCTCATTTACCGGTGTAGGACATCGAGCCTCAGACTTATTGGAACTAGTACATTCTAATGTATGTGGTCTCATGAGTCTCACTGCTCACAGTGGCTATTCATACATCATTACTTTTGCCGATGATTTATCTTAATATGGTTATGTTTATTTGATGAAACATAAATTAGAAACTTTTGAAAAGTTTAAAGATTTCTGAAATTAAGTGGAAAAGCAAACTGGAAAATTCATCAAGTGCCTTCGATCGGATTGAGGTGGTGAATATATGAGCGGTGAGTTCATTGCTTATATAAAGGAGAATGAGATTCTCGCTCAATATATTCCTTCTGGTACTACACAACATAATGGATTTTTTGAGAGGAGAAATCGAACTTTATTGGATATGGTTCATTCTATGTTGAGTTATACAGATCTGCCTTATTAGCTGTGGGGCTATACGCTCCTTACTACAGTTCATCTTAAGAACAGATTTCCTTCGAAAGCTGTTTCTACGACCTTATATCAGGGTAGGAAACTGAACATTAATTATATTAGGGTTTGAGGCTGTCCTGCATATGTCAGAGTGACGCAGCAGGATAAGCTTTTTCCTCGAGGGTAAAATTTTAGGTTTGTTGGGTACTCTTCCAATAAGAAATGTTATTATTTCTATGATTCTGAGCGTCGAAATGTGTTCGTAGCTTGCTTCGTAAAATTTCTAGAAATAGAATTTTTGGCAGAAGGAGGATATCATAGACAAGTTAAACTTGATGAAGTTCAGCCTATAACTGACGAACCATATGAGGAATATGAGGTTCAAGGAGGTGAATGATCTTTGACGCACACACTTCGTAGGTCGAGTAGGGTCATAAGACCTCATCAACGCTTGTCTTTGATACAGGACAAAGGTATTGATATGCTCTTGGTAGAAGAGACTGATCCGGGGACTTACAAAAAAGCGATGTTAGACATTGATTCTGTTAAATGGCAGGAAGCCATGAAATCAGAGTTAGACTCAACGCATCAGAATCAAGTTTGGGACTTGGTTCCTCTTCCTGAAAGAATCGTTCCTGTCGATTTTAAATGAGTTTACAAGAGGAATAGAGGCTTGATGGATTGAGTATTGATATGCTCTTGGTAGAGAGGCCTGATGGAAGTGTTGAAACTTTCAAGGCCTCTAGTTGTAAACGATTACACATAGCGACCTGGTGTCGACTATGATGAAACCTTTTTGCCAGTAGCGATGTTGAAGTCTATTAGGATTTTATTGGCTATAACTTCCTTTAAAACAGTATTTTTGAATGGATTTCTTGATGAAGAAATCTATATGGAACATCCGGAGGTTTTTACGTCCAACCAAGACTTAGATATGGTTTGTAAGCTTAAGAAGTCCATTTATGGACTTAAACAAACTTCACGGAGTTGGAATCTTTGATTTGGTGAGGTTATTAGATTGTATGGTTTCCTCAAGAATATAGAAGAATCTTGTGTGTATAAAAAGGTCAGTGGGAGTATGATGGTATTTTTGGTACTCTATGCGGATGACATCTTGATCATTGGGAATGACATCGGGATGATGCAGAGCATAAAAGATTAGCTCTATAAAAACTTCTCTATGAAAGTCCTAGGTGAAGCTTCTTATATCTTGGGTATAAAACTCTATAAAGATAGAGAAAAGAAGCTTATTGGATTGTCTCAGTCTATGTATATATATAAGATCTTATAAATGTATAATTTCAGTAACTGTAAGACAGTTAACATACCTTTCCGACATGGTATACATCTTTCAAAGAAAATGTGTCTGTAAACTGAAGATGAGAATATTAGAATGTATAATCTACTTTATGATTCATGTTTGGGTAGCAATATGTATGCTATGTTGTGTACGTGCTCTGATATTAGTTACTCGGTTACTGTAACCAGTAGATATCAATCAAATCTGAGTAACGACCATTGGATGGCCGTTAAACATACCTTGAAGTATCTTAAAGGTACTAAGGATAAGTTCTTAATTTATGGAGAAGGAGAACTGCAAGTTAATGTATATACGAATTCATATTTCCAATAAGATCCGGATGATAGAAATTCTAAATCGAGATTCGTAACAGGGATCGATTGCTGATTCCACCACAAAGGCGGAATATATTGCGGCATCTGAGGCTATAAAAGAAGCTGTCTGAATTAGAAACTTTGTCATATAATTGGGAGTTTTCCCAAGCATTGAGAATTCGATTCCTTGACACTGTGATAATATTGGATTTATTGCGCAAGCAAAGGAACCTATGACACATCAAAAATCGAAGCATTTGGAGCGAAAGTACCATATCATTCGAGAGATTATGTCACGTGCAGACATTATCGTATGCAAGATACGAAGTGAAGACAATATAACATATCTGCTTACCAAGGTCATATCTCTAAGTTATTTGATAAGCATACAGAGGCGCTGGATATTAGATACCATCGGTTATGGCACTAGAGTAAGTGGGAGAAATTATTGGAGTTGGTGCTCGACGTGCCGATTTATCATGTATTTCCTTGTAAATACGTGTATGAACAATATTTTATTATGAATAAAATTTACAATTTCGTCAATATTTTTTATTAGAAATGGTAAAGACGTACTAGACCTAGGAATGATTAATCTATAATGTAATTACAAATGCGTCGCAATTGACATTGAGAAACATTGTAACAGTATCATTCTTAAATAGTTCCCGGTCAAGGTTTACATTCTTGGTCCGAAATTAAACCCGGGAGACTGATACATGTCGTATATCGGAATATTAGTTTCCATTGGTTTATCTCAGTGAGCCACGAGTCTAGGGAGACCCGTATAGACATGTAGGTGTTCATAGCGGATGAGCACCGAACGACTCACGAAATATTCCTAATAGATGGTAAGCTTGTGTCAATAGGAATCTTCTCGAATTGAGTAGCATAGTGGTTCTTTGAATTGAGATACCACGGTGGATATATGAGTTATCCTCCACACTTTGATGACAGTCACTTCTATGGCATTTTTAGATTAAACCTCTGTCTGTTCAATGAGTGTGGACTGATGCTAATGATATCTGGTGATATGTCCAGAGATGATCTGTCAGCCCTGCGTATAAGATTTAGGTATCTACTTCATGAGATTGCGATTTATCAAATCCATGGCCATGGTACACTCGGAAATGAGTTCTGAGTATTATTGAGAAATCGCGAATCTATACGTCGACAGGGATAATATCTTATGAGATTTGACGATTATATCTATGTATCTGGTATTAATCCGGATACCTATGACGGAAGGATTATACATATGCAAAGATCTCAATTTGTATGGTTCGGCGAGAATATTTGTGGTCGTCATAATTTATGAGTGGGTAAATTATGGACACGAGTTTTGATCCCGTGACGGATATATCTGAACTTAGAGAGTCTTACATAATCAAAAATACTCGTGGAGCACTAAGGTGACTTATTACAAATAATATTGATTATTCGAAAATCGTTTAACGGTTAAACGAAAATAACACATGCGACGTGTTCGGTAATTTCCTAAATTAATATATATGTGTATTAGATACATAATTTGATTTAATACGTATTAATTAATTGTCGAATAATTTTTGGAACGTATGTCAACCTTGATTGTATTTTAACATTTATTGTAAATGTAGAAATATATTATACATTTAATTAAATGAATGAATTGATTAAAATATTAATTAATTAATTAATTAATTAAATATATTAAGCATTAATAATTGTATAATTCACATGTATAAGACGTGTGTAGGATGCTTTATAATGTTGACATGTGGCTTTGTTGGGATTTTAGTGGGTTGAGATACTTTTTTATAAATCAAATTATTTTTGTTAAATAAAATTAATTTTCTCTCTTCCACTAACTTGTTATAATCAGCCAACAAAGGGATTTGGTACTATTCTCATTTCTTCAATAACAACAAAAAAGAGAAAAACCTAGGAGTGAAGAAAAAATTGAGAGATCAAAAATCAAATAAAAAGCTTGAAGATTTTTGAAATTTAAGGTAAGTTTATTAATATTTAAGCTTGGAAATTATTTCTTTTTGATTTTTGATAATACATGTGATGTATTTTATTTTTCCTTCTTTTGAATTTGGGTTTTTGGTTGTTGGATGCTTGTTAGAAAAATTTATTGCATGTGTGCTGATTCTTTGAACTTAATAATTGTTATTTGTGTTCAATTTGATCAAGGAAATGTTAGTTTTCATTATAGAATTTTTATGTCACTTTATAGAAACCTGGAATTGTTCTTGGGTGTTTTTGAGCGTGGTGAGACTTTAAGAATGTTGGATTGATTAATATAATGCTAAATTGAAAGTCAATTTGGTGGAAATTTGATTAATTGAAATTTATAGGGTTTATGCCTTATCCAAAATTGGGGCTTTTCATTCAATGAATTAAATTGGATATATTAGATGTACATTAATCATTTTGGTAGTATTTTAAAAACACTTAATTGTGTAATTGACACTTTCTGATTAAATGAGCAAAATATAAAAAGTTTGCATATTATGGAAATTTCGGTTTTTGGGGTATTTTAGGTAATTCCAAATTTAATTTGGAATTAAATATTAAAATAAATAATTTGTTTTAATAATCCAAAAAAAAAAATTTGAAATTCAAAAAATCGGATTTTTCATATTCTACTGCGCCCCCGACAAATCCGCTAATACGCCAACAGCGAGCGCACAGAAAACTGTTCTTGGTGTGCAGTCTGTTTACATGATGCAACGCACAAGGTTTTGAGACCACCACTACTGGGATAAATTGTTATCACCTAAGACTAATCCAATTATTCAATCAAAATAGATTAAAATTCAGCATCTGTCCAACGCAACACAAAGCAATTTTGTGAGTTTAAATATCAAAAAGAACCATACAGTCATTAGTCAGTTCAAAACACACTAGCTGCAAATGTGCAGGAAATTTAGCCTAGATCTCCCAATAAGTTTTATATGTATCATATACATATTGGGGTGATCTTTGATACCTACGAATATTGGCCATTTCAAAATTCAAACTCTCAGGGGAATTGTATGTTTTTTTTTTTTTTTTTTTGAAATCGTTGGAAATTCCACCGTCAAATCATCCATTTCGGGCTTAAGCGGAACATATAAAACCTCTGACTGTCCTAAGCTCTTACATAAAATGCACTCACTGAATTCGAACGCAGGACCTCAATATGAGATCTCGAATCCTATACCACCAAGCCACACCCCTTGAGATCAATGAAACAGTATGTTACTACTAACTATTATTCAAATTAGCAAGAATCATCAGGATTTAGTACTCAGAACATAATTTATTCAGTTAAAATTATATCAAAACGTGAAGGCCCATCACTTTTGTTTTCGGAGAATCGTTGGAAACCACCAGTGTTTCCCCAATGCATAAATTGTAAGGTTAATTAGGGTCGATGATGCAGCATTTCTTTGATGATCATGTGTTGTTGTGTTGTGATTCTAAATTCCGCCGTTCTTTGCTTTTGAGTGAAAAATAAATGAAATGCAAAAAACCCTAATTAAATCACAGCCCATTTGCCCGTAAATTTCAGGACTTGCTTCGATTCAAGATTCAGCCATCCAGAATGGAAAACTATATTATAATGGCGGTCTCTATCGCTTAATTTAGCCAAAATTGATTTCGGTTCGGTTGGAGAGCGAAACGAACCAGACCAAAAACCAAACGTTTCGAATTCGAATGAAACCAAATCGAATAGGTTTGATTCGATTCAGTTTGATTTGTCTAACAGTTTCGGTTCAATTCGATTTCAAACCGAAACATGTAATTTTAACCGTGCTTTTTCTTGTTTGATAGAAGCCACAAGCTTCTGAAATTTGTTTTGAACTTGATGGGGTCACTAGTAACCGAAAGTAGTTCATCACCTACATCTCATGGTCATTAGTCACGCTCAATGTGCGATTGACAATTCTAATAGGATAAATGCAGTTGTTTCGGCCCTTCTATTGATGCATAAGGATATTAAAATTCGGAAAATTATTTCTTCATTCAATGAAGAAATGGTCTATATTTTACATTTACTTTTTATTTTCATCTGTCTCGGATTTTTAAAAGAAACGCATTTCCTAAATTCGAACTCATAACTTCAATATGAAATACTGAACCGTATACTATCAAATCACGCTCCTTGAGAATCAAACATAAAACATGCCATCTGTTAAATGTGTTTCTTTCATATATAATTCTTTTTAGAATATTCTTCGTATTTTATTGTAACATGTGGTAGGGGTGTTCACGGGTCGGGTTTTTTGAAATTTTGTTAGACTCGATCGGGTCGGGTCAATGGAAAATCGGGTCGAGGAGAAGTGGAACCCGATCGGGTTCGGATCGGGTCGGGTTGTCGGGTCATTGTTAGTTCCATTTTTATTGGCAATGTCCGTAACAAAACAAGTTCAATTGAGTTGTAATGAGTCTTGAAGATCTCGGAGCAATTGGACAAGTATTTGGCAATATAAGATAGAGATTTCAGAGCGATGTTTACTCTTTTGCATATTTCAGAAGATTTAGAGCTCCAATTGACAGGAGGTTAGTTGCATTGGAAAGTAGACTCGAAGACGATCGCGTACATATAAAGAACTCATGATTTGGACAAGAGACGAGAAAGTTACAAAGGGTTTTAAGTTGCCCCTGAAAACCAGTCCACGTTCCGCGTTCGTGTTGCATTCGTTAATTCGTTCGAACGTTTTCGAGGCAGAAACTTTGCGTTTGAGTTACGTTTGAAGTGCGTTCGAACGTCCCTGCGTAAGTAGGTTTTCTTATACACATTTTTAAGCCAAAATAACACTAAGAATTTCCTTTGCCCTACTTATATAAACAAACATTGAGCCACCTTCCCCAAGTGTTGAAACACAAATCATTTGAGCCAAAACACTAAAAAGTTTTCAACTCTGTTTGATTCCACCATTGAAGACTTTTTATCTCCTTGTCTTGTTCATTGATGGTGTGAATGTTTTTTTGATAAACCTTCAATACAACTTAACCCAAATTTCATAAGCTTTTAGAGTTCTTTAGGAGAAAGTTTGGTAGTCGGAGTTCCTGCGTCATTGGTGATATAATCTACTCAGAGACTTCAGAGGTTCTGAAGAAAACCGTGGGTCGCGGGCTTGAGGAGTTGCCTTGAGTTCTTGCAGTATTGAGGTACTTGAGTCGGTGGAGTTGCCACCATAGATTTAGAGCTCCAATTGACAGGAGGTTAGTTGCATTGGAAAGTAGACTCGAATAAAGAACTCATGATTTGGACAAGAGACGAGAAAGTTACAAACGTTTTAAGTTGCCCCTGAAAACCAGTCCACGTCCGCGTTCGTGTTGCATTCGTTAATTCGTTCGAACGTTTTCGAGGCAGAAACTTTGCGTTTGAGTTACGTTTGAAGTGCGTTCGAACGTCCCTGCGTAAGTAGGTTTTCTTATACACATTTTTAAGCCAAAATAACACTAAGAATTTCCTTTGCCCTACTTATATAAACAAACATTGAGCCACCTTCCCCAAGTGTTGAAACACAAATCATTTGAGCCAAAACACTAAAAAGTTTTCAACTCTGTTTGATTCCATCATTGAAGACTTTTTATCTCCTTGTCTTGTTCATTGATGGTGTGAATGTTTTTTTGATAAACCTTCAACACAACTTAACCCAAATTTCATAAGCTTTTAGAGTTCTTTAGGAGAAAGTTTGGTAGTCGGAGTTCCTGCGTCATTGGTGATATAATCTACTCAGAGACTTCAGAGGTTCTGAAGAAAACCGTGGGTCGCGGGCTTGAGGAGTTGCCTTGAGTTCTTGCAGTATTGAGGTACTTGAGTCGGTGGAGTTGCCACCATAGGTCTTGACCATCGCTGTAAGTTTTCTCTATATAGTGGATTCGGGTGGTAGCCTATACCCGGAGTGTTTTTTTTACTCGGAAGAGTTTTCCACTTCGTCACCAAAATCATTGTGTTGAATTTTGTATAGTTTGATTTATTTTGCTGCTTTAATTCCTGCTATTGTTTTAATATCTTGCAGCATAATTTTATTTAATTGTTATTGTGGTTGCCTGTTAATTTATCCATAGTAACAGTAACAGGACTTGTCCTGCTTATTGTTTATAATTCCGCATAGGTCAGAACCTATGATAAACCACGAATTTTCAGTCATTTTAAAAAAAAAAAAATTTAAATAAATTAATTATTTTGAAATATTAATATTAGTTATTTTATGTCAAAAAATATCATATATATAAAGTTTTAATACAAAAAAATTTAATAAATAAATTGAATAATAGTAAAAACTTTAAAAATAATAATAAATATTTTAGAAAAATAATAAAAATTTTAGAAAAATAATATATTTGTATAAGTTCGGGTCGGGTCGGGTCAAGGATATTAAACCCGTTGAGCAACCCGCAAATTTCGGGTCGAGTCGGGTCAAGTCAAAATTTTACAAATTTTTTTATGAACCCGCGCGGATCGAGTCGGGTCGGATCGCGAGTTGACCCGATCATATCAACACCCCTAACATGTGGTATCTAAAGCTCATTTGGTGCTCAAAATTTTGGCGCGCATAATGGTACACCGTACACTTGTTCTTGATAACTTTGCAGGACAGATGGTTGCTTGCAATATCGGATCAGATATGCCTTATTTGTACATACTCATATAAAATTTACCACATTTAAATGTCATTTGCATAAACAAAGAGCAACTCTAATTTCAATATTATAATTGATTTGATCCTAACTGTTCAGTTTGACGGTTCGGTTCTAAACCTAACCGAAAGATTGGGATCAAAGAAGAATTGAACCAACGAATCAAACCGGATCATTACGCTCGTTTCAGCCTCTCTCTCTCCCTATTTTCTTCCCCGTCTCACCTCTCTCTCGCTTTTTTTTTTTTGTTTTTCGGAAGTTTTTCTTCTTTTTTTCTATTTCAGTTTTTTGCTCTCAGCTCATTCCCATTTTCCTTTGCTATGTGTAAGACTTGTCAGAATGTGGGGGGTTTTCCTCTTCCTGATTGCCAATGTGTTGTTGGCGCCATCGTAAATGATTTAGAATGAAATTCATACCCATTAGGCCGTTCTTAGGCGATTTTAAATCCAACTCAAGTGGATTTTAAATCCAAAAAAATCATGAACTAAAAGCAACTGGGATTTAAATTTTGACCTAATAAAATTACCTATAAATCTTTTTTTTTAATAATTATCAAAATCTCTACTATTGTAACAGTTGACGACATTCTATACTGCTATTATTAGAAACTCCCTAATAGATAGGGGTGGGAATTTGGGTCATGATTTGTTTATTCATTCGATTCGGTTTGCTTTAAAGCGAATACGGGTTTTAAAAAATTGATTCGTTAATAAATGGGTCAATTCGATTCGATTCGTTTATTAAACAAATCGAATGCGAATTTAAGCTTATTGATTCGTTTATTCGTTTAGAATTCGTTTTATTATCTTTATTTACTATTTCTTATTAATTTTAATTAAGATTCGAGAAATTATAACTAATTATTATTTAAAAAAAAATAATATTCCGATATTTGGTGAGGTATATTTAGTAAATATATTAATTACATATTTTAAATTTATGAAAAATTAATGTAAATCAAAAGTGGTAAATTATTTTATTAAATAATATCATTGATTAAACGAATAGAATACAAATCCATCACATTTTGATTCGATTCGTTTAGGATTCGATACAAATTCGATTCGTTGATTAGTTTTACCACCCCTATTAATAGATAATTATAAAAAAATTAAAAAAGTAATTTTCCTTATAGAAGGAATTGGAGAGCTGGAAACAGAACCACAGTCCATAGGATATCCAAAAGGGTGGAACTTTGCCACATTATTAGCCAATCCATTCCATTTGGATTCAGCCAAAACAACTGAATACTAATTAATAAGAGCATAAGAATATACTTTCAATAAAATGACCAAGCATGGTTCAAATAATCCAATGTTGATACAAGACAGGAAATACAGTACGTAGAAAGATGCAGATCTTGAGGGCTATCACAGAGATTCAAAAGGAAAGGTCTGCTACAGTCGATATTGGACGGTGTGTAATTAAAATAACTGATAAACTAGTTCTCAAGCAAGCAACAGAAGAGAGGCATTTGTTCGAGCACACGACCAATCCAAGATGCCTTCCAACTTAGTTTCCTGATCTTCGGCGAGGATAACCCATCCTTTCTTTGCCATAGGATGAATTCTTCATCTGACCAGCATGATGTCTGTGTGAAGATTCGGGTAAGTTCGATACCAATCTCCCCGAGTTTTGTGATCGTTCTGTCGAAGGAAGTGCCCAACCTCCATGACCTGCCTGCTCATTCTGTCTGCTGCTGCTGGATCCTGAAAAATAAAACAATTATCAACATATACTATTGGGTTGCAACAAAGCATTGCTGAACTAGGACACTTGCATCAAATGTCGCTTCGTTACAATCTCCCAAGTATAGTTGGAAATGTTCAATCATGAAACAATTCATAGACAAATAAATGAATACTGTCATGAGAGAAATAAGAGAACAAACAAAAATACACCGAACTAAACAAACGCAAAATCAAAACTCCTAGCCTCCCACATCAAAATGTTAAACTCAGCTGTTCCAACTTCCATTCTCATGCGTACATGGAAAGTATTGCTATCAGAAATGTGGGTATAAACAAAACTTTCATTTAAAAGGACAAAAGCATGTGCATAATTCTTTCTTTGAGTGCTGGGCCAGATGCATAATTACCATAATGGAAAAAATAACTTATATCAAGGAATCAGAATTACAAATGCAACAACTTAACAGTATCACAAAACAAAACACATTAGCAGCTCATTCCTAACCATTTAAAGTGAGTGACCGAGTAATTATTACAGAGTCAAGATAATAACACCACTACTACTTGTCTCATTGAATCCAAGCACTAGTGAGACTTACTATTTCGACAACCACAGACAGATTTCATATTTCGCACGGAGCATCACATTCTAATTCCATTTTAACAGACAAGATCTTCCATACGGCCAAGAGTAGAATACAAAATAAATATAGCATATTCTAGGTTATGAAAACATACCTATTTGATTATGACCAATGGAATTACCAGTCCATCCAGGCAAAACCTTTCTGGCATTTCCATTCCAAGCTTCCTCAAAACCACCAAATTCATCTAGAAGTTCATCCATTCAACAAAAAAATTATTTTAAAACTCAAAATACAAGTGGAAAACCAAATAGAGCATAAAAAGGCATATCATATAACAAATGTTGCCTATAAGGTCTACACCAACCAATTGTAATGCATCAAGTCAAAACCATAGATATCATGACTACATACCTTCATCCAGATTGTGCAAGGTCTGAACTGTGTCCACCTTACCATCAGAATTAAGATTCCTTGTAAGAGAATGACCCTACAGCATATTTTCACAAAATGAAATCAATAATAAGAATCATGCAGCGATACATGCAAAAGCCAGAAGGCAAAAACAAGAACATTGGAAAGACGATCCAAAAAATTTATCCAACACATACCTTGTTGTGAAGCCCCCTTGAAACCCTGTGTTTTGCTTGCCTTGTAGAAGTGTCAGCTTCTTTGATTTCTTCAAAAGCTAGCTGTTCCACATATCACCAACGTTAAAAATTATAGTAATAGTAATGAACAAAAATAATTCACCTCATCATCCCATCGAGGACTTACACCGTCACTTCCTGTCCTCCTTGTCTTTGAGGAGGTATAATAAGCACCATCAGCACCACCATACGTGACAGTAGAGCTTGAAAAGGTGAAACCATGAGTTTGGGGCCGTTGCTGTGCAACATTGAATTGGCTATAGTCATTCCTATGTTGTGAATGCTTGATCCTTCTATCTGGGGTAAAGGGGAAAAAATAATTTTCATCAATAATTAAACTAAACAATTAAAAAATAAATAAAAAGGCACCATAAAACCAAAAGAAGAGATACACTTTACCTTCAACTTCATCATCTGGATCCTCAACAAAAGGCTCACTGCTTGACCTACCATGCTTCCTATGATTTTCTTTTCTCTCTTTAGCAGCTTCAACTTTTTCATCATCAGAGTTCAATTCTTCAATAATTGGCCCCCTTGGATTTTTAGGCTGTGGAGGTTGATGCTCAATAAAAGCATTTTGATGCATATTGGCAAAAGGACTTACACTAGGAGGACCAAAAAAGCTCGACTCAAACATACTACCACCAAAAGGACGTGTGAAGAAAGGGTCATCAAATGGGTCCCTTCCCCCAAAGAAACTAGGCATTAAATTCCTGCCACCTCCTAAGCCACCAAAACCCCCTATACCAGCAAAAGGGTCACCAAAATCAAAAAAAGGATCCCTGCCTCCTCTTCCTCTCTGCATCTTGTAAAAGCTATAATCCTAAAACCTAACAAACCACCAGAATTAGTGGATCAAGAATATCATTCACAACCATGTATGGAGCTTTAAAAATATTAAAACCCAGCATATTGCAAAGCAACAGTATCACATAACAAGAAAAGATAAACTCCTTGATTCTTACTCTTCCAAAACAAGAGCTTAAATTTGAGATTATTTACTATTAAATTATCAAGATAAATATCAAAGTCATAACAGACCAATTCAAACACGTACCACATCCAAACGACCCTTACAAAAAAATGCCTGAATAAACCAACATCAACGATCAATATCACAAGTGACCTTTAATATTTTCATAAGGATTCCTAAAGCAGAAACGCTAATGCTACGAAAGCCATCTTGAAAAACAATTATTTAAAAAAAAAAAAAAAAAAAATCCTTCTATTAACTTATTAAAGTAATCGCAACCTAAAATTAATCGCAACATATAAAATCAGGCGAATAAATATCGAAGCTAGGATAGAGAGAGATTATTACCTGGAAAAAACCGAGAGAGATGGTAATAATACGAACAGAAGCCCTAATTTTGCAGAGAAAATGGAATGAGTTGGGTTTATTTTTTAAGGCTGTTTTGCTTTTTGCCTTTTATTTAGTTTATAAAGGTGGATGGGTGTTTCCGTGGTCTTGAACGCAATGTGGTTTTTTCGTAAATTCATTTGCGGGAGGTAGGAAGAGGATCGAAGATTCTAGTACGCACAAGACTACTTCAGATATTTATGGCTACACGTGTCAACTTATTAAATAAAATTATATAACAATTGGTATTTTATATGACTATAACCTCAATATAATCATAATGATTCAATTGAAAATATAAATAGATTTAATAAAATTATTAACAATTGATATTTTATATAACTATAACCTCGATATAATCATAATGATTCAATTATAAATATAAATAGATTTCTCATTATAATTATAATTAGGGTAATGCTAACTAGTGCCCTAAGGGCACTCATTAAGGATTCAATTTTGGTAAGTTTTCATATCATTTTTATGGGAAATGTAAAAAATTGTCAAAACATTAATTACTTTTTTCATTTTTCCTATAAAAACTTTCCTAAAATCGATCCTTAACAAATGCCCTAAGGGCATTCATTAGCATTTCCCTTATAATTATAACTATAATTATAATTATAATATTCCCTTGGAAGTGGAGAAGACACGCTGACATTGATCCGATGGAAGTTGAAATATCTTGTTTTCCTACTGCCTAATCTTTTTCTTGAAATTTGACGATAATAATAGTTCTAATTCGTTATTTCGTTCTAGAAAATTATAGAGATCGGCAACGATCAGTTCGAAATCGAAATCAATAATTTAAGAACCGATCGGTTCAAGAACTTAAGAATTTATCGGAATCAAATTAATTTGATTCGATTCAATTCGATTTGGTTTTAATATTTGGGATCGATTTTGATTCGATTCGGTTCAAAACCGAACCTATCCGGGTTTTTAGAGGAATTAATCCGCAAACCGATCAGTTCGGTTCATGATTTTACAAATCAATCGATTCACGGGTCCGGTTCAAGATTCGAAGCGAACCAATAGATTTAACTCAAATATAAACGAAAAACTGAATTGAATTAATATTTTCGATTCGGTTTGATTATTTTTCCCACCCTTAAAAATTATTTTTTGGTTATACATTTATAAATATATGTTATCTAAATAAATTTATTTATCGGACGGATTCCTCACTAATAGTAATAAAATTTTCATCATATTTTCAATTCGTCAAGTTGAAGATATAGTCCCTCTTTTCAATATTCGCCTTCTCTTCTAAAAAAAATTCTTCGAAAATTTATAGTTTTAAATAAATTAAAATTAAATTAAATTGATTATTTTAATATTAAATACATATTCTGAATTGGAACTTAAATAATCAAATTAAAAGATATTTGTTTGGTATATGTTATGGATGAAAATAAGGTCCTAGTCAGAATATGTCCAATCGTGTAAAACAGACTCACTAGCATAAGAAGCCCAATAGAGAGAAAGTTCAGCATATGAAACTTAAGTGCCAACCTAAGCTCGCTCAATGCATACCCAACGACCTGTAGCCCATAGGTTATATATATCTTTTCAAGAATCCGAGTTTACTTATTGTTGGTCGCTTTATAATAGCCTAAAAGCCACGTGAAGCTTGGACGTCCCCAAATGATCAAGAATTCACCTAAAAGAAGAATATCATAACAAGTCAACTGTGTTATAAAGCAACAAAACCCTGCCAAAATATATAAAGAACAATAAGCCTTCAAGATATTTGTAACTCAATTAATAAAAAGCGACTCATGGACGTAGGCAAGATAGTGACATTCAGGAGCTTGTGCGATGCGACATCTGAAAAAGTTAGAGCGGCGGCGGAGCGCACAAGTAGAGCCCATAAACAGATACATAGAGCAAAGCTCATTCATTTGGGAGATTTCCAATGAGCCGTTATTCGATCGCTTCAAAATGCCGAATATCTCCGCCTACGAAGCAACAAGCGACCCGTTCAGCCAACTGGACGTCTTCAGGTGGATTTGGTAACAATCAAAAACAAAGTCAAATACCGGTGTTTCCCGGCGACGTTAGGTGAATTATCCAGGACGTCGCTGCGAAGTCTGTCGACAAGGACCATTTCAAGTTGGATGACAAATCGCTAGATCATTGAAATATTATATTTTCTATGGTGAGTTTAGTTCATATTACTCAACTATTCAATAGTATTTGTGAACTTACATTGCTATGTAGTCAATGGTTCAATATTTTTTTGATATTTTTAGAGACACGACACATCATCCCACACTTAAATTCCACTAATTTCCAACAAGAACACTGAACACGACCAAAAAAAGAAAAAAAAAATACTTACAATGATTATACATATTAACACAAAATAGAAACAACAAACAACTCCAAAGAAGGGGGGGAAAATAAAATAAAAAACGACCACTCAACATAGTATGATAGTAAAGGCAAAAATGATACCTATATAAAACATATTATAACTAACCCAACCCAAATAAAAAAAAGTGTAAAATGTGAAGCCTTTATCATCCGTTGGATAAGGGACACGTGGCGCAATCCTTGTCGTTGTCCCAATTACATCAATTTGCTCATCATATATAAAGGGTGCTTAGGTTGAGAATTAGTTAAGGTTTTTCATTAATTGTTTTACTCATATTTGTCTCCTATTTTTGGCTAAGTGTTAAGCCTTGTTCCTAGTCCAAGTTAGTGTGATTTTTCAATTGGGAATTTGAGAGATTGACACTTTTAGAGATTAGTGTTTATTGAGTGATTTGTGGAAATTATTTGTAAAACGGATTCAAGATTCTTGAGTAATCTTAAAAGTGATTAGTGCAGCGAGCTCCTTGTTCCGGAGTTCAACGTGGATGTAGTCGGGATTTTTCCGGCGAACCACGGTAAAATCTTGCATTCTTGATTGTCGATTGTTTAGTGTGACAAACGAATTCGCGACGAATTTCAACAAGTGGTATCAGAGCTTTTTTCCTTTTGAAAGAAGATCCAGTGGGCCAAAGAAAAGATTGAAGATCAGCCCAAGATTCAGTCCTCCATTCGGTGAAGCCAAACCCAAAAATTGTCAACTGGAGATTATAGCGAAAAACAGAGAGACACAGTGAAACAAGAAACCCTAAAAAATCGTCAATTGAAGACACTGCCAAAAAAAAAAACCAAAAACAAAATAAGAAATCTAGATCAGAACAGTCGATCATCGGAAAACAATCACAGAGCAGCCGATCAAGACTCGAAGACAAGAGGCACCTGAGGTGTGCCGATCCGAGAACAAGACTGAAGAAAGAAAAAACCTAAAGGCCGACGATAAGCTAGGTGCCCGATTCTGTCCTTTGGGCGAATCACGATCAGCAGACCAAAGATCCAATGGGAATTACCGACCTCTGACTTGCCAAAATTAGGGTGTTAAACCATTGTCCAAAGCCTGAGTTGCAGGGACCAAGAACCGATCTGCCGAGGTCCAAGTTCTGGCCAGAAGAAGATCAAGATCAGAGTGGGACGAACAAGCCACTGTGGGTTTATCGATCAAAGGGCAATCAAGATATGTGCTGCCGATTTACCAAGTCAGTGGACGACCAAGTGTTTGAGTTGTCGAGTGCATTTCTAAAAGGTGCCGAATAAAGGCTGAGTAACCGATCTTCACCCATGTGTTGTCACCCATTGAAATCCCTAAGTGTAGCCGATCAATCAGTGGCCGAAAATATGAGCAGGGTGTGTGTTCCCTGTTGGCGCGTGAAATCCCTGTTTGCAGATTATGGCTGGGCTTCGAAGGCTGCAATTAAGCTTGTGTGGGTGTTTAACAATTTGTTGGTTGAGTGACTAAGTCACTGTGCTCCCGTTTGAAAGTCTGAGCGATTAAGGACCCTTAGTTGTTGGGTGTTTAAGCTACTGTATTGCCGAGTGATTGCCGAATTATAGTTTGGGGGAGCAATTGCCGAGTGATTGCCGAATTATAGTTTGGGTGAGCAATTGCCGAGTGATTGCCGAATTATAGTTTGGGAGAGCAATTGCCGAGAGTGTAGCCGATTGCTGTTTGGGTGAGTAAGACTCTGAGTTTCCGATTAAGTGTTTGGGTCTAAGGAAATAGAAATGTCGACTATGAGACTCGACATTGGAATATTTGACGGAAAATGGGATTTCACCACTTGGAAGAAGAAAATAAGGGTTTTGCTATCCCACCATAAGGTGGCCCTGGCATTGGAACCCGATCCAGAAAAATGGCCTAAGATGGAAAAGGAAACGAAAGATGAAATCCTGCAAGAGGCGTACAACTTGATCTTTCTACACATGTGAGACTCAGTCATCTGAAAGGTTGATGGAATGGACAAGGCCATTCAACTCTGAGGTAAACTCGAATTTCTTTATTCTGTTATTTCTGCTCCAAATTTAGTGTTCTTAAAAGTAAATTTATTTAATTATAAGATGGGACACCTTAAAAGAAACTGCTATAAGTTCATTAGGGAACAGAAAAATGAAGGCAGCGCTACTGTGGCTGCCGAAAAGGGGTCGATGTGCCTATCTGAGGCATTGACTGTGTCTAGTGATCACATTAGTAGAGAATGGATTCTGAACTGCGGATGTTCCTTTCACATGAGTCTGTATAGGGACTGGTTTTTCAACTTTAGAAATTCTGACCAAGGGACTGTGTATATGGGTAATGACAATACTTGTAGAATACAGGGAGTTTGGGACATAACACTTAAACTTCATGATGGTAAAGTTAGGATACTTACTGACGTTAGATATGTACCTGACTTGAAACGAAACTTGATATCACTAGGACCATGATTACGCCCAAATATGACTCGCGGTTATCGCAGTACAGTTGGGGTGTCGATTCCTCAGAGAGATGGTTACAGAAACTGATTTACTCAAACAAAAACGTTAACGGTAACTTAATACATAAAATGATAAAAATTGGTAATTAAATTAAAGAAAAATAAAATAATGAACAGATATTAAAATATAATGGCAGAGAGATATGACAAAGCTTCGGGAATCCCTCTTGCATCGAACTCTTATATTTAGTTATTGATTCCTATTATTACACAATTGAAGGTTTCACATCCCAAACCAACAACCGGGAAATATTCAATTATACGCATGATAAATCCTAAGGTAATTAATGATTATTTTCTCTATTTTAACAGCATACAAAAGCCATCGTTACGAGCTATCTAACGTCGATAATATACCCTCAGGCAATACTGCAGCAGAAGACCAACACGCAAAATAACTTTACCAGTCACAATTAAATTCGCAAACCACACATAGAAGAAGCATGACTGGATCGATATGGGATTTGACAAAACATAATTTCTGGATTAATAAATCAAATGATGATAGAAAAAAATAAACATCAATTTATTAAACGATTAAAAGGTTCGTAGGAATCAAAAACATAAATAATAAAAATCTAACACAAGAGTTCATCCCTAGCTTGGCCTATGAGATTAGTTCCGCATGGTGGATGAAGAAATAACAGAGATAGGATGGGGAATCATCGGATGAATCATTGTTTCTGATCCCGGGAATTTGCACAGCTCTGATTTCTTGTTGTTTATGCGCATAGAGCGCTGCTTAACGCCACCAGCCTCTCCCCTTGTTTCTGGACGAACTGTTGTATTTATAGTAGTGTCAGGATGTCATTAGGATTTCAGAAAACCCTAAAAAGTGAGACCTGGAACGCGTAGGAAACTTTCCCGAAGCGCCACGGCGCCAAACTCTCTGGAGTTTTGGCCCGGGCATGTTTGTATGATGAGGCGTCATGGTGCCTTGTGTTGTTTGCTTCACTGGCGCCATGGCGCCTTTGTGTCTTGGCAATATGGCGCCAAGGCGCCATATGTATGTGGGTGGCGCCATGGCGCCACATCCTCTGTGGTTTGTATGCAATTTTGGCGCCATGGCACCAATGCTCCCTGCTCGTCCTGTGTCTTCCCAAAATACTTGTAAATATTCCCGGATCCATGTATTAATATTCATACAAATAAAAATCACTAAATTAGTGTAAATAATAAACATTTTTAAATTAATATAACAATAGAAATTATGTACTAAAACATAAAATATATAACTAAATACTTAACAATAAGCCTAGATTAGTGATGTTTCAAAGTACATTTTCATGCACTTATCACAACCCCCAACCAGCTTATTGCTAGTCTCTAGCAATTCAAGCGTAAAATAAAGTGAAAATTAAATAAATAAAAACTATCTAAGCCACTTTCGTAGGGATCACGATTGCATTTAGCGTATGCAACAAGCCTTTAAACCCATAGGTGTCCCTAGTGGACGAGTTATAGTCTCGTGAGGGCTTACAGCGACGACACCCACAAACGTCATTCAAAACACACAATCATACAGAAATAAAAAAAATACAAATTAAATAGTGTGGACGCTGGATTTCGCCCGAGGTCCACAATCGAGAATTTGTAGTTGGGGGCGCTAGCGATCCTGCAAAACAAAGGTAGAGCGAGCGTGGAGGTTACTGCCCACCGGTGTGGTGGGTGCCAGGGGCACTCCGACGCTCAAGTTAGTAGTGAAAACGAGCTGTAAATAATGGAAGAGCAAGGCTTGACGTACCTTGACTTCTGTTGACTACCGTGAGGGCAGTGAGTCGGAGGTTCTGAGAGCTCTGGAGAGAATATGACTAAGTTGAGAGTTGTTAGAAGTTGAATATGATCGAGCTATGGATTCCCCCTCCGTCTTTCTCGTAGACTTTCTTCTCTTATATACACACTCTCGGGAAACGTGTGTATTTATTACCTTTAATTACTCGTTCGTTGGATGTTGGAAACTTTCGAGTTATGTGAGATATTTATGAGTCTGGACGTTTCTTGATTTGGTAACTACTGCGTCCGTTGGCCCTCTTGATGACAATGAGCTTGGGCCCGTGAGGCTTCTTGGTCTGATATTGGTCGGTCTCGAGGTAAAATGTCAATTTTACCCTTGGGGCCAAATTTGGCCCGTACAGTTTGTCCCCTACTCTCTAAGTCAAGTAGTCCTTGACTTGGAGAGTACTTGACGCGTGTGTCGCTTGAGGCCATAGTATGTAGGTGTACTCGAGCGTTGATGCTGCCAAACGAATATCAAGTTATGAACTTGACTCTTCAAGAGCCATTGGGGAAGTACCCAATCGATTGAACCAGATGAATGTCAGGATATAAGTCGTACGACATGTGTATTTCATGTCTAAAACTTGACTCGATATGAGTCCGTGGGGGATGTCCCCGGTCGACTGCACCATATGAGGGTTCATGAGTTATTTCATTCGACAAGTCTATGAACTGAAAGAAGTCTATGTCTTCATTTGACTCGACAAGAGTCCTATGGGGGATGTCCAGGGTCGTCTGAACTTGATGAGTCCAGGAATATATATCATACGACATGAGTAGTTCATATCTATGACTTGACTCGACATGAGTCTGTGGGGGATGTCCCCGGTCGACCGGACTTGATGAGTCCAGGAATATATATCATATGACATGAGTAGTTCATGGCTATGACTTGACTCGACATGAGTCTGTGGGGGATGTCCCCGGTCGACCGGACTTGATGAGTCCAGGAATATATATCATACGACATGAGTAGTTCATGTCTATGACTTGACTCGACATGAGTCTGTGGGGGATGTCCCCGGTCGACCGGACTTGATGAGTCCAGGAATATATATCATATGACATGAGTAGTTCATGTCTATGACTTGACTCGACATGAGTCTGTGGGGGATGTCCCCCGTGTCGACCGGACTTGATGAGTCCAGGAATATATATCATACGACATGAGTAGTTCATGTCTATGACTTGACTCGACATGAGTCTGTGGGGGATGTCCCCGGTCGACCGGACTTGATGAGTCCAAGAATATATATCATACGACATGAGTAGTTAATGTCTATGACTTGACTCGACATGAGTCTGTGGGGGATGTCCCCGGTCGACCGGACTTGATGAGTCCAGGAATATATATCATACGACATGAGTAGTTCATGTCTATGACTTGACTCGACATGAGTCTGTGGGGGATGTCCCCGGTCGACCGGACTTGATGAGTCCAGGAATATATATCATACGACATGAGTAGTTCATGTCTATGGCTTGACTCGACATGAGTCTGTGGGGGATGTCCCCGGTCGACCGGACTTGATGAGTCCAGGAATATATATCATACTACATGAGTAGTTCATGTCTATGACTTGACTCGACATGAGTCTGTGGGGGATGTCCCCGGTCGACCGGACTTGATGAGTCCAGGAATATATATCATACGACATGAGTAGTTCATGTCTATGACTTGACTCGACATGAGTCTGTGGGGGATGTCCCCGGTCGACCGGACTTGATGAGTCCAGGAATATATATCATACGACATGAGTAGTTCATGGCTATGACTTGACTCGACATGAGTCTGTGGGGGATGTCCCCGGTCGACCGGACTTGATGAGTCCAGGAATATATATCATACGACATGAGTAGTTCATGTCTATGACTTGACTCGACATGAGTCTGTGGGGGATGTCCCCGGTCGACCGGACTTGATGAGTCCAGGAATATATATCATACGACATGAGTAGTTCATGTCTATGACTTGACTCGACATGAGTCTGTGGGGGATGTCCCCGGTCGACTGGACTTGATGAGTCCAGGAATATATATCATACGACATGAGTAGTTCATGGCTATGACTTGACTCGACATGAGTCTGTGGGGGATGTCCCCGGTCGACCGGACTTGATGAGTCCAGGAATATATATCATACGACATGAGTAGTTCATGTCTATGACTTGACTCGACATGAGTCTGTGGGGGATGTCCCCGATCGACTGAACCAGATGAAGGT